>PVJL010005099.1:0-114831 GCA_004026885.1 Lyroderma lyra
GGGGGGAGCGACCACGGGACAGAGGGAGCCTCTCTGCTGCGCCCAGCGGGGCCGCGGGCGGGCGGAGCTCGGAGGACCACGTCTGAGACTTGGGCTACGGGGACGGCTTCCTAAGAACTGGCAGAGACTATTAATACCCGAGAGGGGCCCGAACAGCTGTGGACAGGGGTGGAGACAGGATCCTGGTGGCAATCGTTGAGAAAAGAGTAGCTTTATGGTTTCAGCCCAGAAATGAATAAGCCAAAAGTGTAAGGCAAATCCAAAGAGAAATAAATGCACTGCACAGTGGGGGACTGGCGGCATGCCCTCCTGGAAGATTCAGGAGACCCCTAAGGGAGGAAGATTTGCAAACCACAATGAAGAAACTTGACATAAGCAGACATATAGAGAACTCTGCACAGTGAGAAATAAACAGGTTCGTCAAGTCCATATGGAATTCAAAATTAAAAACAACTGCCCACGTAGTATGCAGCAAAGCATCCGACCAAACAATGACCGTAGCAAAACACACAGACCATGTTCTCTGATCATAAAGCAATTGAATTAGAAATGAACAACAAAAAGATAATGACTCCTTCACATATTTGGAAATTCAGAAAATACTTCTCAATAACTCACAGGCTGAAAAGAAATTATTAGAAAATTGGACATTTTTAAAAATTAAATGATAATGAAAGTATTATTCGGGTTATTTTAAAACTGGGATGCAGCTAAAACCACATTTGATAGCAAATTTGTGGCATTAAGTGCTTAGATTAGAAAAAACGACTGAATGTTAATAAACTTGGCATCCAAGTCAACATGGTATAAAACCGAATTAGAAGGCGGAATACTGAAGCAATTAATGAATGAGAAAACAAAGCTAAGGAGAACAAAGAAAAGCTGCTTCTTTGATAAGAATAATAATACAGAAAAATGGATTAAGATTGATTAAAAATGGGACAGGAAAACTCATCGTTAGGGTTTGGGGGTGCTGACAGGCCATCCACCTGCTTCTGGAGTTCTAAAGTGAGAATTCTTAAAAAGGCAGGTGGAGCTCCAAGTACCCCCTTCATTGCCGATGCGGATTAATTTGGAGCAGGAGTGAGGGGCTTCCCCATCGTGAACCCCAGAATAAGACATTCGTTCCCACCCAATCGCAGGCAGCATGGGGAAACGACGGACTTCCTTCCGCACACGGCGGACTGCTCTTGTACGACGTACGGGGCACCGATGGTAACATGCACCCTTGAAGAGGTAGCCCTTCCCCCAAGAAAGTCTGCCCAGGCCTGGTATAGACCCTTATTTTATGTATTTATTTTAACCCCCAAAGTTTAATGGCTTGGCTAACGCGTAAGAGAATGAGTAGAAAAGAGGACAGAATTCCCAACCTGGTATTGTTTCCTTCAGATATTTTTATATTTACAGTGTGTCTACTGCCAAAGGGGAAAAAAAAATTAATAATAGGAGTTGAACTTGGGCTATTCCAAGTCCATGTTGTAATACTGTCCGTGACCACTAGATGTCACCTCAGAACTATGATTCCATACCACCGCCACCACGGCGGGGCTCCTGCTAATGGGAAAAAGCCGTAGAGGGAACCTTCAGTGCTTTGGGGGTTCCGTGTAACGTCTACGAAAGTTCGACGAGGATGACGACAACAGCACTTAGCTCACAGAGTTTGGAGGACTCTGTACGAGTCCCATGAGGATTACCAGAGGGACAGGAGGGCTTTATGAGGTACCGGGAGGAAAACGGAGCACGGCGCCCGGCCCTGGTGAGCAAGCGCTCCCTGATGCCCATCACGAGGCCATTCCCGTGATCCAATTTGTTAAGAGAGAATAGAAATAAAATAATTTCATTATATATATCAAAACAATAAATTTGTCTGCACCAGTGACCATGGCTGTGTCAAGATCAACTCTGTTAAATGATGGAGCTTTAGAGTAGAAAAGCTGAACTGAACGACAAGGCCCTGGTGTCTGGCGGACCTGGGTTCGACTCCTAGCTCCACCACCTGACATCCCTGCCCCACAGTGTGAACGTCTGTGAAATGGGGCTAATTGTTCGCATCTGCAATACCTTTGCTGCAGACACAGCCAGCCCATGTACCCTGCCTCAAACAAAACAAAACAAAACAAAACTTGTCTTAACCCAAAACGCTCTACCATTCCAGACTTACATTTTTCCCAAATTTGAGAACCATTTTCTCGGCATTTATGTGGTCCAGAAAATTAGGATGGTTCTTTCTTCTTCGATAATCCTCTTCAGTAAAGGGAATCTCAGAATCATCCTACGAGAGAAGAAAGGCCAGAAGCCATGTGTTAGAGCAACGCATGTTGCCGAGTCAGCTCTGTTCCTTTAAGCTCCAAGAAAAGTGCTCTAAAAACTGCTGCTGATTTTTATAGTGGTTTCATGCTCTTGGAACTGTTTTAGCTAGCTGAATTTTACCATGTAACCTTAACCTAAACAAAATCAGAAACCTAAATGTTGTTTACTTTGGAGGGTGGCCCCAGGTTGTCACTGCAATTCCATGAAGTCATTAAATAACCCTTTTCCTAATAGTTCCTGCAACGTATGTAGTTTTGCATTTTAATCTGAATTGTGATTTCCCCCCTCTTTTCCACACTGTCCCCTTCCCTCAAATCAATTCTGTATGAATAAGAGCACACCACATGCAAATTTCCGTCTCAGGCTTTACAAACCGGTTTCCTCAGAGAACACGAGACACCAGTTCGCCCGGAAACGGTGAAAGAAGACTATTTCCAGGCGGCCCGCGCTGTCTCTCCGTCACTCACCTTCCGTGCTGTCCCATGCAGGGGTGCATCCGGAACGACGGAATTAAAACTTACGGAGGGCCAAAGGGAGAGCGGGAGCTCCAGGATACAGTGATTTCCCCCAGATCCAGCCAGGGCAGGGTTTTTAAAACCGGAGTGTTCAATAAGGAGCCTTTCAATCGTGTCACATCGGTCTATACACCCCATCCAGAGCATCTGCGTCCGGGGCGTACAGGGGAGTCATCAGAGAGGCCCCTGACGTAGCCCAGGTGCTGGCAGGTTTGAGAAAGGGGAGGAAGGGCCCAGACAATTGGAGTTGAGCTGGGAGTTGCCCAGGGGTGAGGTAGGGGACGGCCAGGTGGCCAGGGCTTGTGGAGGAGTTTCGATTGATTCTAAGAGGGCTAGGAGGCACTGGAGGGTCTTAAGCATTTCAAGCAGGACTGTAATGTGACCTGAATTCTATGTGAACACGGTCACTTAGGCTGTTCCTTGGAAACTTCCTGGAACGGGCACCAGGCACCAGTTACGTCCGTTGCGTGGCCAGTTTAGTAGTCCACCGGTGCAGAGAGAACAAGATGGATTTATGATGCCCTTCGGAGGATGAATCGACAGGGTTTTCCGACGGGTTTTCCGACGGCTTGGCTGGTGGACGGAAGGGTTGAGGCTGAGCCGTTGCAATGACAGTGGTGCCGGTGGGAGAAAGACTGGGGGAGAGTTTGTTTTCGGGAGGAAGATCAAGGTAGCCCACCTCATTGCTGGGCCCACAGTACACACTCGATGAACACACGTTACCTAAGTGTTAACCGATGACCTCTTACATATGCTGGTGGCTCACATGGCGGGTGGCCAGATAAAATGTGGGACACCCAGCTAAATTTGGATTTCAGATAAACAAACGAACAATTTTATAGAATAAGTACGTCTTAAATATCACATGGGACCTAGTTATGCTAAAAATTATTTGCAGTTTATAAACTCAAGTTTAGCTGGGTGTGCTATACTTTTATTTGCTAAATCTGGGCATCGTGCTCAGGAAACCAGCGTGATGAGCCTTGCCTGGGGGATGGACGGTGCCCTGGCGCCTCCCCAGCCCCGGCTAACGGGGCCACGAGGCCAGCCTGCCTAAAGGACCTGCCTGCTCCCCGTGACTGGCTGCCAGCACCCCTCTCCCGGGACTGGCTCCACCCTCCGTTTTCCTGCTGGCGAAAGCCACTTGGCTAATACAGACGACCGGTCGAGTGCTCTCACTTGGAAGTAGTTCTTGTCCGTCCTTTGAACGTGTGTGGCATAGGTTGTGTCTGCGGGGCTCCCTAGAGTTGTGGGGGTGCCTCCTGTCCTTACATACGATGACCTCACTGGGGGGCGGGCAGTGCTGTGACGGCACTGCACTGCGGTTTAACGCTCAGTCCGGAACGAAGCTGCTTTCTCTCTCCACGACCTTGTGCAGAGATTTTCCGGGTGGGGCGCAGGTTTCGTTTTTAATTCCATTTCCCCAACAGTACGCACACGTTTGTTTTCCTGAACCATTTCTCTTCTATTTCCAGTGTATGTTTCCCAAGGACGTTCTCCTACAGAACCGCAGGGCACTGATGAGTTCTGGAACTTTCACAGGACACCGTACTTCGGTCCGATCTACAGTCCACGCTCCAATTTTGTCAGTTGTCCCAATAATGTCCTTTATGGCATTATTTTCCCTGCAGGGTCCAGTCCAGGATCACGTGCTGCTCTGAACGGCCATGTCTTCGTCTAGAACAGCTTCGGGTTTCTTCGTGTCCTAGTCCCATTTTTTAAGAACTCAGGACAGTATTTGACGGCCTGCCCTCCCGTGTGGGTTCGCGCGAGGTTTCCGCGTGGCCCCACGCTGGTCTCTGCATAGCAACCCTTGTCTCCCCTCTGCTCCCAACCGCTCCCTCCCCGTGCTGGCTCATTTGGAAGCAAATCTCGGACGTAGTAAGTAGCATTTCATCCACAAGTACTTCATTGATTTTATTGCAGTAGAATTTATCAATCTTTTAAGAAAATATTTAGCATTATTGGGTCTTCCAAAGAAATCCTTCCCTCTAAATTCTTTAATTTTTCTTAAAAATTAAAGTTTTGCTTTTTACTTTTAATTATATGACCCATCGGGAGCCGACTTTTTGTGTGGTTTGAGGTTGGAACTTTTAGGGGGTGATAGAAATATTCTGTGTGTGTGTGTGTGTGTGTGTGTGTGTGTGTGTGTATATATATATATATATATATTTTTTTTTTTTTTTTTGCGGTGGGGGGGTGGTTCCCTGGCCGGGCATTGAACCCAGGCTGCAGCATTGAGAGTGCCAAAGCCTAGCCACTACACCACCAGGGAACCCCCTAATATTCTGTATATTGATGGTCGTGGCGTTTGTTAAAATTCATAGAACCATACAGTATAAAGGGCTAATTTTACTGTACGTAAAGTATGCCTTAATAAACCTGACTTAAAATCATCATGGGCCAGTAGGGAAATGCAAACTAAAAGCACAGTGACAGGATGGGGACGTGTCAGAAGGACAGAGGAGCCAACCCTGGAGCTACTTCCCCATATTTCCTTTGGGAACTATCTCTTCTCCTCTCCCAGGTAATCAGGGCGGGGTGGGGGGCTGATCATCCCTGACTCTGGAAGTGGGTATATGTCCAGGTCTGGCCAATTAGAGCTGTGCACCCCTCTGCCCAAAGTGATAGTTCAAGGTTAGGCCCATCCGTGACCTATGACCTGGACAACAGCGTATTCCAGCCCTGGGCTGGGACATGGCCGACGTGGAAGACAGAACTGAAGCTCTAGGGAGGCGAGCCTGGGAGAGCTGACCTGAGAATGCGGCCCACGCAGAGGAGGAGAGAAGCGGTAGGAGAGAGAGAGAGCGAGCAGCTAAGCTCTGAGGATGCCAGGGAAACCCCCAGATCCAGCTGTGCCTGAAGTCCATCCCTGACTCACCAATTATGTGGGTCAGTAAGTTCCCATGTGCAACTGAAAGAGTGGGGACAATCCATCAGGCCGGCAAAATGGCCAGCCAGTCAAGTGACCAGTGACTGCTCCGCAGCAGACACTTCACGGACATTCGGAGGGAAGGAAACACCCGGGAATAAAATGACAAGCCTGTTCCTTGGGGCGATGACCACCAAACACAGTAGGCGAGTGAACGTGACAAGAAAAGAACTTAAAACCTGGCCCCTGCCCTCCAGGATTTCCTGGGCCACCAGGGGAGAGAGAACTAAAGCAACAACTGTCACTTAACGCAATTACGTGTGATAGATCCCTAAATAGTTCTGTTATAAATAACGCACTTCATCGACGCTAATCCGCGCATCATTTTATCGCCTCTGAAGTTCAAGGTGTCTTGCAATCAGTGGCTTCTTACAATTCCGGTCAGCGAGGAAGACACTGTCCTTGCTGGTACCTGGGTGACCTGCGGCATGACCGTTCATATTGTCGTCCCTTCCAACGGAGTTAGGGACAACGCATGTCGCTCTAATTGCCTTTTTAAATGTCTTTGAAAAGATTACACTGTGATTCAGTCCTGAAGTGAGAGGTAGTTCCCAGGCGCCCGTAAATCCCATGTGAGCAGACAGAAAGCAAGGCTGGAAGCATGACGAGACCACGTTTAATGAGCACGTGCTTTACAGGAGAGCACAGCACCTACAAGTAAACGACACGACGCAGGGGTGACACTGAGGTAGCGTGTGCAAACGGACAGGATGTAGGTGGGATTCAGAGAAGTTGGAGTCTGAATATGTAGAAGTTTTGGGGATCCCATAACCACTGTGGTTTGCTTATATTTTCCTTTCAGTGGACACACAAGCACGTATGTGACGAGAATATGGGCCTGAAGAGGCCTAAAAGAGAGCTCTTCCAATTCATTAAAAATAAGAAGTACAGGGGTAAGCGGGCGCCGTTACAGCTCCATCGGGGGGCTTCGCGTCAGGGAGCCCCACCGAGTGCTCGCTACGGGAGCGGGCCCGGGAGGTGGGGACACGCAGCTCCCTGGAGAAGGTTCTCTCCGCGCACTGAGTGCTTAGAGCGGGCGAGCCAGCGTACTCACGGGGTCCAGGTACTCACGGGGTCCAGGGGCTTGGACCGCGCCCAGGTCATCACCGTGGAAACCAAAATGAAGACCTTCCGCTTCTCGAAGTGGCCGACCTCTTCATTCAGCGCTGTAAGGACCAAACAGCCGGCGGTTATTTGGGTCCACGCGGGACGTGTTTTCGAAATCATGGGTGCTGTCTGCGGGACCTGAAGTTAGTCCTCTCTCCAGGAGCAACGGAGCCCCAGGGCGACGTCACCCTGAGGCTTCGCTGTCCAGTCCCCGTCACTGCCCTTGGCATCCCCTCCCAGCCGCCTGGCCTCGTAGGAGCCCACCTGAAAACCTGAGCCCCCTTCCTAGTTCCTGGCCTGCTCTCACTTTTTCAGGGGGCCAGTGACAGGAACAGTCACAGGGGACATGGACCAGCACGATTCGCGGCCGTCATTGGGTTCTCACCGTTATGAGACAGGTCCTGCTGTGACCTCTGTTTTACGGAGGAGGGAATGAGACACAGTGTGTCCAGAATCGTGGCAGGAAGTCGGGGGGCAGAGCGTGCCGTCCAGCCAGCCTGGTTGCAAGGCCTGTGCTCCCCCCGACTCTGCTGCAGGACCAGCTGCACGGAGAGTGGAGCAGGACACCCCATCGGGCTTCCCAAGTCAGACGGTAAGGCCCTCTGATGATCTCACACAGAGCAGTCCTGTGTAGCCCGGGCCATTGTGGAAGGAAGTAATTTGGGGGTGTGCCCGCCCTTCCCACCCCCACGGCTGCGGGGCGGGGAGCGGCCAGCACTCTGGGGGCCGGGGACGCGGGGTGAAGGGCCTTGGTAAGGCAGGGATGCTCGATGATGGACAGGACTGTGGACCACGTGCGGGGCTCGGAACTTGGAACCGTGGCGGTGCAAGGGCGAATGTCTGATTTCGAACGTTCGTGACTTTCCAGGAGGGCTGTGCACACATCCAGTCTCCCTGAGTGCCCTCGGCCTGGGTCCCACTCCAATGTTTTTCGTGACGTTATAATTTCCCAGGGGAAGAACGGTCTAAGGGGAGGTCTAATTAAACCCTCAGAGGATCTAAGTGGCACAGTTGTCACGGTGCAGCTTTCGTCTCGTGAGCTGATGCTTTAAGCCACGAGTAAACCCACGAAAGGCTGACATCCTGAGTGTAGTAAGTGTCCGGGCTCCGGCTGGCACGTGCCAGCGTACGATTGAAGCAAGTCTAAGGGCATCACATCCACACGTTCATCCCGACGTCGGTGTTCACGTTAGCGGCCAACTTTGTCCTGTTAGCAAAAATCGCCCCTTCAGTTTGAGTTTGCTCTTCTGCCCTCTGTGCTCTGGGTGGTTCGGATTGGCCTGTTTTGTGAACGTTGGCACCCTTAGGAGTCCTCTATCTGGGTCACCTTTTCTATTTATGACCACGCTAACGGGCTCCCAAGAGTCTGCCCGTTCGCTTGCAAACGAGCGCGTCTTAGCCATATGCGCAAATGCTTCCTCTCATTTCTAGTATTTTCTTCGTTTCTACTACGTTGTGTGGCCTTCCTTTGATAGCAACTGTGAAAGGTGAGGCCGAAGCATTCTTTTATATTAAAACATCTCAAAATAATTTAATAAAACATTGTTAAGAAGGAATACATGTCCACTGCAGAACCAAACCCAAACGACACGTCAGGACTCACAAATGTGCTTCAGGTCGTGACGAAGTCCCCACCCTATTCTCCGGAGCCCCACCGATCCCATGGCCCCGGGTGGCCCTGATGACAGACCAGGGGCCTCTGACGGTACCTCCTTGCAGACTCTAGACGAGTACTCTCTATCCCAAAAAGGAGGCACTGCAGTTAAACTTTTCCGCAAATGGAGAATTATATGAAGCTCTTTATTCGCCGAGGCCGGGTGTGTTCCGTGCGGCACGGCCGCAGACGGAGGCTCTTTATAACGGCTAGGGAGGCCATAAAACACACTCTCCGTGTCAGAGTTCATGAAGGACAACCCGTGACATTCCCTCAAGGTCCACTAGGCCGCCAGGGGTCCTGTGAGGGGCTGAAGCTCAACTGTCACAGCGGCAAGGCAACGATTGTTTAAAACCCGCCGTCACGGGACGCGAGTGCAGGCGTCTGTACGCACTGAAAGGAGCCAGCCCGGTGGCCCTCAGCCCTCCTCACGCCGCGGCCCTTCAATACGCCCCTCGCGTCGTGGTGACCCCATCAAACTACTGTCGTGGCTACTTCATCACGGTAATGTCACTGCTGTTAGGAATCGTCGTGCAAATATCTGATATGCGGGATGTGTTTTCATTGGTACAAACGGAACAGAATTAAAGCACAGTGATCAGTCACAAAAACAGTATGTAATTATATATTGTGAAATATGTATTTCTAATTACAAATAAATGAAATTTTGTCTTCACACACGGTGTAGCTGCTTTCAACACAGCAGCTGCTCTCTACACGTGTGTGACTGGTCCGCATACGTACACTATGGCGCCAGCCCTGTCACACACACCTGTACTTGTAGCGGGTGTATGTGAGGGGGTGGGCGCGATGACGTCATCACGCCGGGTGCCCGTACGTGGGCGTATCTGCATGTGGGCGGACCCGCCTGGAGACGGACAGAGGAGCGGTGTCTCGGCTCCTAAGACCATAGGAAGTATGTGTTTTCCAATGGTCTTAGGCGACCCCTGTGAATCGGCCCCCAGAGGGGTCGTGACCCACAGGTTGAGAACCCCTGAACTAGAGGGTTGACTGAGGTCCCTTTGGGGAGTAGGAATGGGATGGAAAGGAAAGGCAGGTAATCGTCACGTTTTATTCTAAGCGCTACTGTGCTTTTTAATTTTCCAAACGTGTCCAGGTTTTATTTCAGAAAAAGTATGACAAATTTGAAGAAAATTGCAAGTATACATTCTGTAGGAAAATCGATTTCCAAAGCCTGGCACAAATAGGAACTCCGAACCGTAGCCCTGGTTATCATTTTAGGTGAAGGCGCAAGGGACAAAATGCACAAAGTAGGCTTTCCCAAAGCTCTGTCCCAAAAGATGACACAATGCTCATGTTTCAGATTTGTATCTTACTGAGTGGAATTTAGGCCCAAAGTTATAAATGGGAAACCAGCTGTTCTAAGGTCCCGAGGAGCCCCCCACACCACCAGGCGTGATTCCCTGGACCGTGGTGCAGCCGTGCCTGCTTCCTGAAGCTTCCTTCCACCTGCCTGGGTTGAAGCCAAATGAGGGCTTTGCTGCTGGTCTCATTCAGGGGTTGCCCAACTTTTAAACAAAGCTTTATGGGAACCAGACCATCACTTACACATTGCCCATGCCTCCATTCTTGCAAGGACTCGTGTGGAGCGATTGGCTCAAGCAGGCAAACATATTTACTATCTGGCCCTTTACAGAAAAAGTTTGCTGACCCGGATCTAATCTTCCTAAAACAGAGATACTGAAGTGTAAAAGACACGGCCCTGTGAGGCGCTCTGTGTCGCTTTGGCTGACCTGCTAGTCCAGGAGGATGATTCAGATAAGCAGCTGTGCTCTCTCCCTCCTCCCTACTTAATGAGGCGATGAATCGCAAAGCATCAAGCAGCGAAACATCACCTTGTTCTCCAACACCTGAGGTCCTTAGAGTTCATTACATTTTTCAAAGCATTTTAAAACTGCAACTAGTCCCGCAAGCCCTCCCTGACCCCTATTATCAGGGGACACTTGTCGAATTGAGTCAAACCCTCATAGTTAGAAATAATGCCTCTTAAAGTCACATCCCTCCTGTGACACCTGTTGTGACCATGCCATTCTCTACACTGCACTGAAGCTTCTCACGTGCACCTCAGCTCTCCGTGGGCCTCCAAGTACCTGGAGAGTATAATCTTTTACGTATTTGCCGTTGTATCTCCCCAATACATTCAACTCCACCTCCTTAAGCAGTGGCTGCAGAAGGAGTAAAGGTTGCATTTTGAAAGTTAATGTTTCATTTCTTTTAATGATTAAAAATATTCTATTCCTTTCAATTCCTGGCCAGGGAACCACACACACACATACACACACACACACACACACACACACAAATCTATTCCTCAGAAGCACCTATTGTCAAATTAATTAAACGAAGAGGCTATTAGACTCAGGTGGTTCTAATACCTTCACAGCCTACCTCAGCAAACCAAAGCTTAAGGCTTAAGGACACCCAGTCACAAACTGCCAACCAGACTCTTGCAAATACGGCAAACACGTAAGCACTATCCAATCCAATCATTTCTTCGCTTTGCGTTTGGCTTTTCCCTATAAAAGTCTTTCCTCTAGCTCCCATGGATGGAGCGCTCCTAACCACGTCCAGCTTGGGGCTGCCCGCCTTGAATTGATTTGCGCTCAAATAAACTCTTCCAAATTTTCATACGCCTCACTCAGTTTATCTTTTAGCGCTACTCACAGGCTTATTCACTAGCCTGATTTCATGATTTAGGTAAATCTCAGATCACTTTTTCCGCGGTCCTAATTTGCCTAGTGTTCATTAGGTGACACTTACGTAAGGTGAATTACACAAACCTAATGTCCCTGGGGATAAAAGGAGTAAAGGGTGCATGTCACTGACCGGAGACTGCCCAGACGGCTTCCTCCACTTGCTGTGAGTTCTCAGTGATGTTATAAATAATAACATCACACTCCAGCAGGCGCACAAGAAGGACTTCACGAGAGATGGTCTGAAAAAGAGAATTGACACTCGTTTGCTCAGGAAGCTAATGCAGTAAGCTTAATATTTAGATGAAACGACACTTTCCAAATTAGATACGTGGCACAGAAGGGTCCCGCAAAAAAAATCTGCAGAAGCTTTTCTATTTAAAATGGAATTCTGGCTCTCTTCTATGTGCACTTTTTCAAATAACAAAGAAGTTTATGATAATCACCAGGAAAGGATGATTTAAAACAATTACATAATGATTGTAGGTGCTATTTCTGCATGCTGTTTACACCCCAGTTCCGAAGGGAAGAATTAGAGCACACTGGAAGAAAAGGTGGGAGCTCAAACCTTCTGCGAGATTATGGGAGCAATTACGGATCATGAATCGCTTAGAAGAGCTGATGAGTGATTTGTGTGGATTGTTTCAGAATCCCCAAGATGGAATTAATCTGTTCTCATTCCAGATGTAAGGTACCTTATTGCGGTTGACAGCTGGGACTACTTTAAAAATACAGAAATTCTAATGGTTAAAAATACGAAGTTTTCACATTAGACAAAAGTCACTGTGGGGTCACTGTGTTTTTCCTAGGTAGCCCGTCTGTGTGGGTGCCGGCCCCTTCCCCAGCAGTGCAATGATGTGGATGGACTCTGCATTTCCAAACCCACATCTGCCTTTGTCCCGGGGGTCAGAAAGTCCCCACCGGTCCTTGACCAGTTGCATTAAAACAGAACACTGCAAATCAAGCTCGGTCTCAGCACAGCTGGTTGAGAGGATTTCCTGGGCGGGTTCATGGGCCCGAGTGAAATCCAACAGCGCGGACTGCTACCTTCCCCGATTCGCTCTGCGAGACCTTGTGCATCCATCTGCCTGTACTTGTCCCCTAGTGCTGCTGTAACTTAAGTTCCACGGACTGGGGGCTGGGACAGCAGTAGTTTACGTCTCATGGTTCTGGAGCCTACACGTCCCACGTCAAGCTGTGGGCAGGGTTGGTTCTGAGGCTGTGAGGGAACTTCTGCTGCGTGCCCCTCTCCTACCTTCTGGTGGCTCACTGGCATTTCGTTGGCGCGTCTTGGCTTGTTGACACAGCACACAGGGTCTTCATCTTTACTGTCCCTGGGTGACGTGTGGGTCCAAGTTTCCCCTTTGGATGGGAACCCCGGTCATATTGGATTAGGGGCCACGCTGATGACCTCCTCTTCACTTGATTCGCTCCGTAAAGACTGTGTTGCCGAATGAGCTCATACCCTGAGGTACCTACTGGGTTAGAACTTCCACATACGCCTTTTTCTGCGTGTGGGGGACTCAATCCTTAATACCATCTACTCAATTTCTTTTCCAGACTGAAGGTGCAGGAGAAAAGACACCCTGAAAATGCTGATGCAAACATCGATTTGTGCTTGGCGGAAAGTGTGACAGTGCGAGACGACCCTGCTCTCCCGGGACACCTGGGACGGCTGTAGGTTCAGGAATGACACGTGAAAGCAAGGCGGAGCGAGCACTGAGCAAGTCGGGGACGCGAGCCCAGAGGGGGAGGCCGGAGCGCCTGTGGTGTGGCCCGGGCGTACAGGCGCCTGACGGCGGGGAGATGCACGCCTGACCGCCTGCTCACAGGCCGACCGATGCGGGGTGAAACGGGCCCATTCTCCAGAGAGCAGCTGTCCTGACCGGATGCTCCATGGCCGTATTCGTGCCTTACATTTTCGCCCAACAAACACTTGGGGACCCTGTTTCGATCCCAAAGATAGGGGCAAAAATGAATAATAGTCGGTTGCTGACACTAAGGAGCAGCGTGTGCTGTTGGGGGAACGTTTAGCGAACGTTCTAATACCGACAAGGACACCACTAGGCACGTACGAAGCCTTGGGACAAATCAGAAAAAAAGCAACCTGGTTTTGGTGACAAAATGCTAAGGCGGCATCCACTCTGAGGCTCACTGTAGCCAGCAGAATGGGCTGCCCTCAGCCCCCAGGCGTGCCCTTCGGGGGGCACCCTCGTTGCACCCTGTACAGCCTGGCGCGGCAGCCCCCAACGTGCAAAGCGCTGTCGGAGGCACGGCGGGCTTCCGCGGACCCGGAGGAGGTGGAATCACGGCTTCCAGGACTCGGCACTTGGACACAGCTCCCTCAGCCGCCCCGGGACGCTCGGCGATGGGGGGCGGTTTGCTGAGCCCGGCAGAAACCCCTCCCACGAGCCGCACCAGCCTAAGGTTTCCCACCCTCCGCTCCCTCAGCCCAGGATGCTGTCGCTGCTTCCCCTCGGCTCCAGCTATAGCGACGGAGCCTGTTTCAAAGCGCGCCCCGCGCTTGCCCGCGAGCTCCCCCTGCACGGCACCGCCTTGCTCCCCTAGCTGCCTGGCGAGCTCTACTCAGGCCGCGGGGCCCAGCCTCCGTCCCAGCCTCCCCACCGAGCCCGACCTCCCGGGAGAGCCGTCCGCGGGGCGCTGCCCAGCCCGGAGGAGGAGCTCGGGGCGCTGTCCAGCCCTGTGGGGCAGGGAGGGCGGTGGAGCGCCGTCTGCCCGGCGGACGGGGAAGGCCGTGGGCGCAGCGGGGCCCTGCTCAGCGCACGCCCCGCTGTCAGGCCTGCTGGGTGCTGTGCAGCCCTCGGCCTGTATCAGAGTCCCTGTGAGGCTGAGCTCCGTTCCTCTGCGCTCGCTGGGCTGCTCCTACACAGTCACTGACTCGAATCCGGTGTGACGGTGAGACGATGGAGATGGGCACTACTGCACAGGGCTCTGAGAATGGAGCAGGAGCCCCTGCACAGCTGTGTAAGCGATGGGTTGAGGAGCCGTGACCAAGGGGGCATGGGAGGCAGGGGCAGCCTCGAGCCGACCGTGACCCCAGGCTTCCAGCTGTGGGGCGGGTGCGTGCAAGACGAACGGGAGAAAGGACACCGCTGGTTGTCCACAAAGGTCCGCTGCTCCTTCTGTCTTCCAGCAGAACCCCCCTGTTGTGCGGATACTCCCCTGTCCAGGCTGTGGAAAACGAGCCCCGCCCTCCAGCTTGAGGGAGGGGCCTTACTGATTTAGGGTAAGCCACTGGTTCAGGAATGGGCATGTGACTCAAGTCAAGACAGTGGGGTTCCAGGGGGTGTGTGTGGAGGGCTGCCGGAACGTTTATCCTCCCTTCTCTGAGACCTTCTGGAAGCTCTCTTCAGCAGGCGTGGCTGTGCATGCGTGCAAGGCCCTGGACCACTGCAGCCTTGCTGACGGCCTGAGGATGAAGTTACCCCGGACGGAGGCAGGGGCAGGGGCAGGGGCAGGGGTGGGCAGGGAAGGAGCCGCAGCCCTGCATCGTGTCAGGCCTGAAGCTGGATCTGCCCCGGCGACATGGGCTGAAGAAGTTTTTTCTTTATTAAGCCGGTTCGCAGTGCCTTGTCTCCTATTACTTGCAGCTCCAAACAGCCCAAACTGATACAGAGAGCGAGGTCCTCGATAAAGGTCCCTTTACTGAGTGTAAAGGGCGGATCTGCAGAGGCACATGACAGTTTAACATCAGGAATAGTGACTTAGAGGAGTACGCAGCGCATCCGGGGCAGTGGGCCAGGTGGCACTTGGACTTTCGGGTCAACAGAACTGGAGACAGACTGGAAAGGCACTGGCTCGTGTGGGGGAGCAGAAGGCCCAGGGCCGGGCAAGTTGAAGAAGGACACCCGCTATGAGAAAGGAGGGGGCTCTGGGGAGAGCTGCTCTGAGAGGGCGGAGAGAGGACGCAGAGCCAGTGAAAGGCCCCAGGAAGGAGCCGGGGTGTGTCAGGGCAGCCGGGCGAATGGCCGCAGAGCGTCTCCTGGGAAGCTGGCTAAGACAGGCCCTCGGAATCCGGGGCTCCCCTGACACTGTCAGGGCAGTTCCTGTGAAATGGGGGCACAGGGCCTGCAGGCACTGGACAGACGAGGCACTGGGTCTGCCGGTGCAGCGGGGCCCCTGCTGAGGGTCGGTGGTGGCGGGGGCCGGGGGTGGACAGAGAGGCTGGTGGCCGCCGGACAGGCCCACTGGAGGTGCCTGTTGCGTCGTCGTCGTTGTGGCTTATTTTATTTCATTCTTTATTACAGCGGGGACAGGTCTGAGCATGGGGGTGGATGGAAAGGAAGCAGCCCTGGGGAGCGAAGACCGAGGAGAGGATGACAGGGACAAGGTGTGAAGACAGTTCCCAAAGTCAGCGCGAGGGGACGCGGGCACATGTCAGCGAATGCCACGGTGCCACGAACACGTGCACACATGTCGTGACGTCATCTGATTACTCTTCAGAGTTGAACTGAATCGAGGTCGCCACGTGTAGTACGACGTTCACCCAGAATATGCCATCAGTCAAATGGACGCTGGCGTCACCACGCGACAGGGAGGATGGCCTAAGACAATGGCAGGAGCACGGCTGTCACTCGCGGAGTGCAAGACCACGTTGACGTGATACCTGGCATTCGAGAATGTTGTCTGAGCTCTCCCCACGTTCCTGACTTATTGCCCCTTGGCCTTAAAGGATGTGGGGGCTGCAGAGCACCGGCTCCACCGGCGGGGCTTCGGGAAGTGACTGAGACGGCACGCGCAGCGACACGTGCGGACACTTCAGGGTCCGGCGCTGCTCAAGCAGTGGTTCGCCGTCATCAGACGTGTCTGCACACTGCTGGTGACCACGCGGAGCGTCTCTTGTCATTGCGGAAGTCCAACGTGACTCGTATTCATCCTTGCTCATTGGTATGGATTATTACAGTTTCAGTGCAGTTTTTTCCTTTCTTCAAATTGTGAGCGTTTCTTTGGCACCCTCTGTGTTAACTGAGGGCCACTTCCTGCCAGTCACCGTCTAGGTGCTGGGGATGTAGAGATGAACAGGAACACAAATGACGCCAGTCTGTATGCTCAAGGGCTGATAGACTCAGTGACCCACAACGGATGAATAACAAAAGTGCTATGATCTGTGCAGATAGAGCGTGCTAGTGTTGTATCAGAGGTCAGAATCCAAACTGGGAGTGGGGAAGAACTGGGAATCACGAAGGGCTTCCTGGAGGAGGTGACATCGAGTTAAATCTTGAAGGATGACTAGGGCTGGATGGCAAAGGGAAAAGGAAGGGCTGGTCCAGGACACAGCGTGTGCAAAGTGCGCGGTGGGGTCTGGAGAGTCTCCAGTGGGGAGATGGGAGGCGTTGCCCTGGGAGTGACACTCCTCTCGGAGGTATTTCAACGTCTCAGGATGAGGACTGTGTGGAATTTGCCGTTGGGGGGGGGGGAGCACCATTTCCCGATAAGACAGGCATACAACGGTGTGTTCTTCCCACGTGGCTTATTACCAAAGCAGATTTCTCTTTCACAGATAGTGCCATGGCCAAGGGTTGTGTTTGGGGTAAAGACAGGCAGAATACATTTTATATCTAGAGAGAGAATATAGAGAGAATTTTATATGGAGAGAATTCAGTACATACGGTCAGACAATTAATTTCACGATCTCATCCTAGAAAAAGTGCTGCACACCTCATTGCTGAACATCACCACGGTCCCCTTCGAAGGACTCCCCGTGGGAAGCCGTGCACCGACGCCAGAGCCCAGTCCACCCTTCAAAGCAGTTCTGGAACTCTTTTCCTGGAACGGCCATCAGAGCTGTCGTCATCATCCCCCAAACCTTACAATTACGTTTGCAAACTTGCCGCTGTGTACTTACATTGGCACGCTGCACAAGTAACTCGGTAAGGTGTCGTCACTTCCTCTTGGACGTATTTAAATATCTCAGGATGAGGACTGCGGAGGGTTTGCCGTGTGCGGGCAGCACCGTTTCTCAGTAAGGCAGCCAAGGTCATGACACCTTATCGAATTATGGGTACGGTGCTGCCAACATAAGCACACGGTTGCACGTTCATGAACCTAATTGTCATACTTTGGGGACGATGACAGCTCTGATGGCCATTCCAGGAAAAGAGTTCCAAAATTGCTCTGAAGGGTGGACAAGGCACTGGCATTGGTGCACGGCTTCCCAAGGGGGGTCCTTTGACGGCGACCACGGTGATGTTCAGCAATGAGACATGCAGCAGTTTTTCTAGGATGAGTTCATGAAATTAACTGTCTGACCTCATATATAGAGAATTCAGTAGAGAGAGAGAGAGAGAGAGAATTTTATGAGCCCGAAAGTGCAAATGAGATCCATACTTTCCAGGAATATCTCATTTAAATTCTTTGCTCCAGGCAAACCTTTGACGTGGAGACAGAGGTTGCTAATTTCCTTTACAGGACGAGGGCCTGCCCCCACCTCGTCCCTCACCTTACCCCAGAAGAGGGCATGAGAAGCAGAGTAACAACATAACGTAAGGGTGTCGGGGTGTCAGGAGAAGCCACCGAGACTTACACCGTACGTCTCCAGGGCGAAGTCGGGCGCGGGCTTTTCGAGTGTGGACACGGTGCCCACGATCTGGAACGTGCCTTCTTTCAGTTTGGGCGAGGCGTCGTGCATAGCCGACTTGCTGTCATCTTCCTCTTCCTCCTCTTCCGTAATTTCTTCAAGCGAAGCCCCGACCACACAGTTAGATAGAAACTGCAAGGCAACAGAAGTTTCCCAAATCCTTTATGGAGTAAGGGCAGCCCAGGAATGAGGAACCCAAAAACTCACCTTCCCCCCGAGGGCTTGCTGGACGCCGTGCGTGAAGGGCAAACGCGCCCTCTGGGGTTAGCAGCACCGCGTGCAGTTAAACAGCAGCTCCGCTTCTTCGCACCTATGACAAGTCCTTCCTGACTTAACACTCACAGTGTTGTGTTTAGGTTGATGGGAGACACAACCACCATTACTCAGAATTTGAGAGAGAGAGAGGGGTCCTGGTTAGTTCAGGCATAACTGGAGAATTCTGCTCTTGAGACCCTTTGGAGCAATATCTCTACAGACCATAAGTTTTCGTACATATGTTGCCGAAGCAAGCACCTAAAAGTCTTATTCTACATACATGTTGTTGAAAAATAATCAGAGGTCAAAATGGGGTAAACAAGTTACATTCTCTTCCCTCCTCTCTCCTAATGTCAATCATGTCACCTCCCTTTTTAAATACTGCAGTGGCTTCCAGTGGATTTAGAACACGGGCCGAACCCCTGACCCACAAAGGCACGATCTGGGCCTCTGTGCGTGACTCTCCTTTGCTGATTTATGCAACAAATATGGGTGGAGTACTGACCACGTGTGAGTTTTGACTTTCGTGGACCCTTTCCTCCTTGTAAAAGTACTACAATTATACAACTGCATCGATATAAAGACAAACACAATCTTTGACCCTCAAATTTCATTTGCTTCCTTCCGATTTTCAAAGAAACAAAAACATTTTTGTGGGCCCCAAGGTCTCGCGGGCCCTGTGCCTGCTGCACCAATGAAGTCAGCCCTGGGTCCTGGGTCCCTGCACTCCTACTAGTTACTCTGTCCTCTGCAAACACCAGCCTCTCATCTCCGAACCTCTGCTCTTGCTGTGCCCCCCGAGAACTCGTTCTCCCGGCCTGATCCTCACCCTGCGTGTGTGTCAGATGAAATGTCATCCGCAGAGAGAGCCTTGGTGTCAAACTCTGTTCAAAGCAGCTGTCCTCTCCCACTGGTCATCGTTTTATGTTCTCCTTCCTTCAGAGTACTTGTCACACAGTGAAATACCATGTGTACCCTAAAAATTATTTATCTTCTGTCTTCTTCCAGGAGGGGCAGAGTCTTGGAGGGCAGCAACCTGTCTTGGTCTTACTCCCTGTGCTGTCATGTAGTAGGCGCTCAAGAGTGAATCCCACCCTCCAGAGGTGACAATGGTTGTTTCTTGTGCATCCTTTGAGACGTTTTCTGTGTATAGATTATCTATCCATCTATCTATCTTCTATCTCTTTTTGAAAGACACAAGTAAGTGCATACTACACCTGTCTTTTTAATGCTTCCTTTCTTTAAAATATTTTTTTGTTACTGTTACTGTTTTAGTTTTCTTTGTCCTTGTCCCTTCTTGTCCCCCTTCTTTGGTAATGTGCTTTTATAGTGCCTTTTAGTAAATATATATCATGTACAATACACATAACATCACCCCTATTGTTGATCGTATCTAATTGCATGCTGTATAAAAATACACTATTTCTACATATTAATGATATAGCTAAATCTATGTATTTTTGATCAATCAACTTTAGATGATATATTGGGTTGAAGACAGTCTCCCCCACCCCCCAAATTCCTGACCATTTGGAACATGTGAATCTGACCACATTTGGAGATAGGGTCTTTGCAGATGCAGTCGGGTTGCATGGAGTTATACTGGGTTAGGGTGGGCTCTGCCTAACGACTGGTGTCCTTGAGAGAGGAGGAAAATGTGGGCACAGAAACACTCAGGGGAGGACACCGTGTGAAGATAGACACAGAGCCTGGACTGAGCAGCCCACAACCAAGGGATGGCGGGAATTGCTGGCAGAGCCACCGGACGTGAGGAGACAAGCACGGACCAGCCCGTCCCCCAGAGCCCGCCTCCCACAGGAACCAGCCCTGCTGACACGTTGATTCTGAACTTTTGGCCTCCGGGACTGGGAGAGAATAAATTCTGTTGTTTCACGCCATCCAGTTGGTGACAAGGTGCTGCGACAGCCCTAGAAAATCACCAAGTCCTCTTCAGGGAAACGATAAAACCATGGCTTTCTTTGTAGGCCTGAGCGCTTTAAGATGAAGGGCGCCAGGGTGCTCATGTCGAGGACCCCCATTTCTCAGGACTTAAGGGTGGAGAAGGGCGAGGAAGCTTAGCGGGACTCAGGGCCCAAGGCCCAGACGCTCAGGCCGCACGCGTGGAAGGGACGGCTGAGTGGAAAGCGCGCTGTGGGTGATGCACCTACCGCACTTACTGTAACCAGTTTCCGGCTTCAGATGAGGGGCAGAAGGAGGAGGACCCAGTTAGGAGCCCAGGGACCTGCGCTCTACTCCCAAGTCCTGCCCCCAGCTCTCTCTGTGATCCTGGGCGCGTCCCTTGTCCGGAGCGAACAGACAGACCCGAGGCTGGACCCGTGATCTCTGAACACCCGGGCTTCCAGGTGGCGAGCTCGTCCGGCCTGGATGCAGACCGGGGTCCCAGGAGCACTGGCCATGCCCAGGACGACGGACCCCGTCGTAGGAGAGGCCCCGGGAGGGCCCCATAGCTCCGGACCTCGCTGGAGTCGCGGGCCTGGGGCCGGCGACGGGGAGCTGGGGGTCGGGATTCCGCTCTGACCCGCCGCTGCTCACCTTCCCGATGTTTCCACTGCTGTAGGAGTCCAGCAAGTTTATAAACACCCTCTGGGTCCGGATGACCTTCTCCGACTGGGCAGTAGTTTCCTCTTCAGCCATAATTGGAGCCGCGTCGGTTGCTACGGAAAAGCGTCCCTTTGGTTGCCAAGGCGGCCTTGGGACTGAGGAGCCGGGCGCGCTCCGGGGGCGGGGCCTAGGGCCCTGGGCGGGACGTTCCGGGGCCGGGGGCGGGGCCGCCAGCTGCCCAGGCTTTGCGGTCCCTGCCAGGCCGTGGGCGCCAGGCTGCTGGTGTCCCTGCGTGAGCGCCCTTTTCCGCCGCGCCCTGTGCGTGCATCCCGCGCCCCACTTGGCCCTGCGCCACGCCGCGTGCCTCGGGCAGAGGGTGCCTGCCCTGTTCCTTTTATCTCACTCGGAAATTCCGGAAACATGTCCCAGTGTCCACTTGTAGGGAGAATTAAAATTCTTGGTGCATCTGATGAAAAGGGAAAGCCCACAGCCTAGGCCTCCCCTGGAATGTTGGAGTAACTAACGCCCCCGTGGGATGGTCTCATTAGGACGCGACATAATCCTCTACTGCAAAGACCTGTTGTCTTGAAGTTTGGGGTCCTGGACACCCCAACAGATAGCACGTGTGGTCCCCTGCGCAGCTAGCTGCTGCCTGGTCCACAGGGCTCTCAACTGGTTTAGGGGTCACTTCCTAACAACTACTTAAGACCTCAGAGTGGGGTGGAGGCGGCCAGAGACCACTGTGCCAGGGACTCACTCATTCACCTACCTTGACAAAGGGATGGAATTTCATCTATGACCTTTCCAAATAAGATTGTACATGCAGTTGCCCAGATAACATGACATTCAAATAATCTCAGAGGTCATCATATTACCGAGGTCATGGTGGACTATGACTACATCCTGCCATCTGTTATCTTGGGATAGCCTGATTCCATTGAAGTATTTTTGTGGTTTTAACTTGAACTGTGAATATTTAACACATGCAGCAATTTTTATTTTTTTAAATACTGACTGCCTCAAAAAAATGGAGGTGGCCTGAAAAACCCCAGGTGACTTAGAGGTTCTGGGCTGTCATGCACTCAGAAGACGTGGCTTTCACAGCTCTGCAGACCTCTGAGGGAGACTGAGATCTCTCTTTGAACCTTTCCCAAGCAGTTAAATTAGCTGTAAAACAGGAGTGAAACCAGGAGACTAACAGGGCCATTAGGGTTAAATAAGATATACATGAAAGTATTTTCTGAAGTTGTCTCCAAAGGTGAAATTGCTTTTTATTATGTAAGCCTAAGGCACACTTCTACAAATGGGAATCTTTTCATCCCTTTTTTTGGTCCCCACACCATTTTCTTTTTTATACATCATGTTAAAAACTTATTTTGATAAAATAACACTGAAAGAACAGCTTGCTCACAGCAACACTTTTTAAAAAAATTATCAACAATAAACTGTTGTCAATTTAAATGTAAAAGTATTCATGCAAGACCAGTGCATAACTCAATGGAAGAAATATCCCTCAGTATTCTTTCAAAACACTTGTTAGGTCAAATATTCTAGAATTTACTAGATGCCTTATTTCCAGATTTTTAGTTTGTTCCTGTTGATATGAAGTTAAACAGGTGAGCACTTTGAACGTTATTCCACTGGTCATGTGACTATAAAATATCTCACCATTTCATTGTTTACACTGCTGATAACAGATAGATGAGCTAGTGCCATTGTTCTTAGGGGATGGCTTGCACAGAATTTTCCGTAGGAGGGCTGTCCGGAAAGTATCCAGCCATGTAACATGAAAAACAAAGGCATTTTTGGCTGGATTCTTTCTGGATAGCCTTTGCATATCATATTGGTAGATTAGGAAAGGAGATTCTATTAATTCTATTATACCAACTAGCACATCTTTGTTTGTCTAAGGCCATCCACAAACACAAAGGGTCGAAGGCAGAGTTGTGAAGTCAACGTGGCACACGGAATTCCAGTGTTATCCTAACTTTTCTCCCAGACAACCAAATAGCACGTCTTTGTTTTTGAACACCGAGAGAGAGCAGTGTGGTGGGAGACGGAAGGAGCCAACGATCAGCGCACGGTTAGCTGCTGATGTGCCGCAGTGTAAAGACTGATTCTGGACCTGGAGGAAAGGTGGGAAGTGTCATCATAAGAAACGGGATGTGTGTTCTTTTCATGATCGCAATTCCAGGACACTGGGCGTGGACACGAATGAGCAATGCTTGGTTGGTGCTTTTGCTAGAGAAAGGTTCTTCAGCTAGCTTAAATTCCGTGTCTACTGCATTTCCCCCTCAGTTAGTATACACAAGCAAATGCAGACAATGTGAAAAATGCAAAGAAAATGAAAATCACCTATCTTACCACTTAGTGCGGAGTACCATGAATATGTAGAAAATTTTATTTCATTTTCCTATTACATAAGATCATTTTTGAAAATGAGAGTATACTTCTTTATCTTTTTTATGTAGTATAATTTTCCCCATTGCTGTTTTTTTTCACAATTTTTAATGGCTGTATGTGGCATAACTTAATCACTTTTTAGAGCCATTCTAATTTTTTATTAGGGAAAAGGAACATCCTCATAGTGTATCTTTTGCTGAATCATCCCCCTATGCTAGACTGCTAAGGTATTATCAGCACAGAAGTTGTAAGCTTTGTGATGGCTCTATTAGCAAGTTTTCCAGAAACGACTCACCAATATATCACCAACAGAATGTAAGAGTGCCTTCTCACTAAAGCTTTACTGGTGTCATCATAGATAAATGAGAAATTATTAAATTATTAGGTTCAACGGCTCAACGTAGCTAAACTTAGTTACCTTTCTTGAATTACTGGTCAGGCTGAATATCTTTCAAGTGGTTACTGGATACTTTTTACTGAGTTGTTTGATCATATTATTTGCCCATTCTCATTTTTTTTCTTATTGATTTGTAAGAATTATTTATTTAGAGGTTTTCCATTTTTCCTTTGGAAGAATAATCAAAACTTAATTTATCTGGCTGAACTCTTTAAACAAGCTGGTTAAAATGGAGGTTTTAATACCTACTGGAGGTTTTAATAGCTGTGTAGTTTTACTAAGTCTTCTCCGTTCCTCTTTCACAGTAATAAAAAGAACAACTCATTTCACATTAAAATGTCAGAAATGGAAACGAGAGCTCTTGGAATCAACCATTTATTGCGAAACGAACAATTTCAATTTTTAAACACCGCATCACTGTTCTGCATACTTAACTCAAAATGAGTAAACAGAACTTTATTCAAACTTTACAAAATATCCCTTACAGTTAGCCTGAGATTAAGCACGAAAAAGTCCAACCCGAAGTTAGACTTCATTGCCCGAACAGTTAAGCATTTGAAAATATAGCTGAGAATGAGTACGCATTTATCGAACATAATGAAAGCATTCCGATGAATCCGACCTGAACCGAACTTTAATTTGTTCTAGTCTACATGATCTTCAGAGCCTAAATGGACCTATTACTTAATGATTAAAAAAAGTCTGCCAATGACAAATTTGTCAAGGTGTGTCTGGATGCAGAATTTTAGTTCCATATTTCTATAGCTGCTGCTTTAGCCTATTTTTTAAAAAACACAAAAAACTTCCCCAATCCTTATTATTCAACATGTACTTGAAAACACATAGCAGCACAGTACAGTTTATTAAGTTCATAAACATTAGTACCTGTAATAAAATATAAAATGCAGGTTCTCCTTTTGCAAATATTAAGTCTCTGAATGCTTCATTCATCCTTTGGTTTCAAACCCATACGGTGCACTCACAACACACTGTGGATTCAGCTGAGACGGAACACTGTACATCTGTTGGGGAAGGAGGGCAGTTGTGGGAATACCAAAGCACTACATTATAGAAAGTAAACGTTGAAGCAAAAATACTTTCTGAATATACACTGTACATCATGTAAACAAACATTCATAGTAAGAATCAACACAGGAAATCAGAATCTTCTTTCATTTCAACTCCACACACTGAAGATGCTTTTTGTTAAGAAAAAGAATGGAGCCTGTTCCTCTATTTGCTCATGTGCTTAAATACCTTGGAAACAAGTAATTATTACATTCATTTGCTAACGGTTTGTCCGCTTAGTTGGCTGGCTGTTGCAAACAAGGAATACGGAACTATCTCAGTCCCTGTTTTGCATTTAATACTAGCTAAGTAATATATAATCAATTCATCTTTATCAGTCCATATTAGTAATATAAATAGATTAAGTGAAGCAGTGAATTTCAAAATTTGTGCAGAGGAAACTAGTTGATAATTTGTTTCCAGTAAGGCTAGTACCAAAATAATTACTACAAAGTCAGTCCAAGCTAGTAGTAAACCCCTGATTTAGCAAGCTGAATCAAAGTTTGCAATTAGGTGATTTTAATTCCTACATTACTGTGCAAATCAGGAATTTCCTATGCAATAGAGAGTGCTGGCAGCCTCAAAGCCCTGTAACAACAGAATGAAATGCTGATTCGGGTTTGAAATGCAGAGATACTATATGAAGAAATCCGATGTCTTCATGAGGGTGCCATGGCAATGGCCTCGAGATTCCCTTAATGAATCAGGAATCATGAAAGACAATTCATTAGTCAATAATGCGCTGAGTCAAAAGCCTAAATTTGAAGCAACAAATGATAAAGACATTAAACCAAAGAGGCATCTTCCACTATGACCATGTGCAAGGATTTCGAGCTTATGTCAACGCTCTGTACCAGTAGCCGCGCCCTCCGAGGAGAAAGCTCAGTCATGACTGCCCACCCCTTTTCAAAGCTTCCAGTCTTTGAAGGAGCGCATTCCCAAAGGCATCCCGGTAGGCAGGGCTGAGCGTGTCCAACAGGGAGTAGACCGTTTCGTGGTAGGGGGTCTGCAAACGATCATCCACCAGGTCAAAGGCATGACCTACCACCTGCAGGAGAAATTCAACAGCAATTCAAAATGAGATTTCATCTTGGTTCCAAAACCAAAAACCAGTTGTTTTCATGGGTCCTTCTGTAAGGGCACTGTTTTCAACCAACAGTTAGAATATGCATATTTTAATATAACCTTTAATACTTACTCAATATTTAACAATGTTTAGGAACACCCACAAAATGCTCTCTTTACAATTTTTTTTTCTCAAAATTTAAATGGTTTGATTTACCTCTCCTGGTCCTAAAAGGAATGTAGATAGAGAAAGAATATAAAAAGCTACACAAAAAAAGTGTTTCATTTATCATAGTCTAAAACATACTTCAATTTAATTCCACATACACTGAAGGTCTACAACACAAAGACATTTTAATAGATAATATATTATTAGGCCATATTTTCATTACTATTCATTTGGTTTGGATTGTTTTTACAAAGAATTCTAGAAATTGTTCATAGCTTTAATCCTGCTTTATAATTAGTTTTTTGAAAACTTACTTTCATATTACTAATACAACACTTATCTAACAGGGAAATGAATGCTCAACTCAGTGAGATAAAAGAAACATTATTCTCTGTGGTTTTTGGTTCTTTAAATGCAGCTAAAGCTTTTCTCTCTGCTATGAGGATAAGATATATCATGGTTCACCAGTACAGTATAGGGCAAAATTTATTTAGTTTCTGTTGACTAAAGCTTGTGAATTCCCTATGTAAATGCTAAATTTTTATGACATCTATATTCAAGCAAAAGATGCAAGTTTATGTTAGAAATGGAAGCCTTGTTGTTACCGTCTTATCGGAAGCAGAGGCTGACACCTAAGGAAGATGAGTCACACCTCTTTGGAACCATAGTTCACGGTAGCACGTGCTACAGTGTGCAAGAGCCCCCCACTCATCTATGGGGGAAGTGTTCCAAGACATCCAGTGGATGCCTGGAACCATGGACAGTACTGAATTCGATATATACCGTTTTTTCCTAAACATACATACTTACGAGAAAGTTTAGTTTATACATTAGTAAGAGATTAACTATAACTAATAAAACAGGACAACGGTAACAATACACCGCAATATAAGCTACATGAATGTGGTCTCTCTCTAATAACTGAGATGGCTACCAAGTGGCTCATGGGTGGTAGTGCACACAGAGTGGGTACAAAGAGATGATTCCTGTCCTGGGCAGTACGAGACCAGACAGCACGAAATTTCATCACACTGCTCAGAAAGGCATGCGATTGAAAACACATCCCTAGGTTATTTCTAAAATTTTCCATTTAATATTTTCAGACTGTGGTTGACTACAGGTAACTGAGACTATGGAAGGTGGCACTGGACAAGGAGGACTCCTGTATGACAGCTGCCTGCCCCTCTGTTAGCCCTGAGAGACCATCGTCTTCCTAGTGGACAGGGATCATGTCTTATTCATGGTTTCATTTCCAATTCCTGACACAGAAGAGTCGCTCAGTGAATGTGAATGAAGACTGAAAAAACAAACAAACCTCTAAGTACCTACATGCCAGGTTTAAAAACTGACCTAGATCTTTCTGCATACTTTATTCATATAATTATCCCCAAACCTTTTTAGTTTTTTATTTTTTTTAAATCTCCAGGTTATAGATAAAGAATCAGGAACTCAGAGGTTGACTGACAGATGAACTCAAATCACTAACATGCACGTAAGACTTCTGATTCTGATTAGAACCCTCCCCACCTCCCACAGCCACCTAAGTAATCCATACAGGACAGAATTAATTTACCTGCAGTCCCTTATCTCTACTCTTACATTGTCTATTTCTATTTTAGACCCACTTCTAAGGGCTACACGCTTTAAGTACAAATTCAGGGGTTTAGGAGGCAAATACAAAAATCAGTCAATTCCCTCATTACTCTCAAAGCTAAGCAGCTGTCTCCACGGCAGTTGGGAGGGAACTGAGGGTAGTAAAGGTGCTGGCCTTACCATCTGCTCCAATGAAAGCGACCCTCGAACAAGGAACGCACAGAGCACACGACTCCTAGACACTTAAGGAAACTGGGGGCAGTGAGACTGAGCGATGTCCACGTATTTGTTGAACACAGTGTTCTCTGACATGCTTACTGATGTAGGTCTTGCCCTCTACCTTACGACATGGCACTGTGGAACTTTCGGGGAACTACTCTTTAACACATATAGAAACAGAAAAGTCAGAGATCTTCGACCAAGAGTGAACATCAATTAATGAGTAAAGTTAAAACAAATATCTGGAGTTTCTAATGACTCTTCCTTTGTTCATCCGGTCAAAATTTTTATAATAGTAAGTTTTTTTTAAAGAAAAGTGGGTCTCAGGTGATGCTTTCGATTATGCTCCTCTCAGGATTCTGATTTACAGGCTGTGAGGAGGTCACGGTGCCCAGAGGAGCTCACATGTAAGAGAGAGCCAATAGGACAGACACCCTGGGAAGTCTGGGGGTGCAGCGGTCTGCTCTGACTTAATTCTGACCTAAGGGCTAGAGAACAGGGGGGTCAGCGTGTTGTTTTACAGAAGAGACATTTGTAAGAGGTGGAGAAGATCCTCTCCATACAATGACTCAGCCGGTGCAGCAAGTGCATAATTTTGGTGCACATGTTTAGCTATGGATAAGAAATAAATTAATTTTGGGGTGATGATTAACACAAAGTAACTAACACTGTACAAAGCAAATGTTTTTTACCTTTTTAAAAAAAATTCCATTTCCCCATGCTGACTGACTTCAGGATTATTAAAAATGCCTAGAAAAAAGTTTCCTTTAAAAAAACCTTAGAAGCTACCGAGCGTCCTTTAACACTCTTTCCACTCCCAGACCCTCTCGGGTGAAGTGGTGAAAGAACAGCGGAGAGACTCACCCTGAGCCCTGCTTCGGTGAGCTCCAGGCAGTACCTGCTCCTCTCCCGAGTCTCCACGTTGATGTAGGCCACGTCGTGCGCACAGCGCAGGGTGGTGGAGACAAACATGCTGTCCACTGCGAAGAGGACGTCGTTTACGACAGCCTCGGCTTCCAGCCTCATGTCCTTCATGTCAGTCCCCTCAAAGCCATTGCGCTCCGCGTCCGCTTCAAATCCTGACACGCTGCTCAGCTCCATGGGATTGCAGTCTGTGTCCATCCTGCGAACAAAGCAGACCGGAGACGCGCTTACACAAAGTCGTCCCAAACGCTCCCGCTCACTAAAAGCGGCCGCGCCTCTGCGGGGAGACGCGTGGCAGCGGCGGCCCACGGGGCTCCACCCCACCTGCTCCCGCCCGCCCGCACCGCCGAGCCAGTGGGCCAGGAAGCCGCCCCCGCAGCCAGGCACGGCTTAGAGACCGGAAGACGCCGGTGGGACCAGAGGTGGCAGTCCACAGCGTCGGAACCACTCTAGGCAGCCGCAACGTGAATCCCGTGGAGAAGGCGTGTGCTGACTTGATCGGAGGCTGCGAAAAGCATCTCCACGTGGACGGACCAGTTCGCGCGCCCGCCAAGGTGCCGAGAACCACTGCGGGAAAAGCTCCCCGTGGGGAAGGGTCTACGACTGGGGACAGGTTTCGGATGAGGATCCGCAAGCGACTCATGGACTTGCACAGGCCTCCCGGGACTGTTAAGCGGATGACTTCCATCAGGACTGAGCCAGGAGTCCGAGCTGAAGCCACCACTGCAGGTGCTGACATCACCCTTTTTCATAAATTGACTATCAGGTGTAAAAAAAAAAAAAAAAAAAGGAGCTATGCCTTACAACTGCTATTTAGAAAATATTAAGTAGCTAGCAACTTTTAGGGAAAATATTGTTTAAAACCATTTCCAGCAGCTTTTCACAGCAAAATTATAGACACCTACAGATTAAAAAAAAAAAAAAGGGCTGTATCTGTTCTTCACTTCTTCCCACGCGGTTACTTCCCATATTGGTAAGAATTGAGAATGTTAGTTTTTAGCTATTTTAAGCAATGCCGCAGTAAAAATCTTAGTACATACTTCTTTTTAATGTATTAACTATTTTTTTCTAGGATATTTAGAACTGGAATTGCTGAGTCAAAGGATATGCTCACTTAAACTTTCAATAGACACTGCCCATTCGTCCTACAGAAAAGGTTATACTGACTGAAACTCCAATAGGACACGAGGGACTGTACTCTTTTCCACCACATTCTTTCCAATTCTTTTTAATATCTACCCATTTGAGAGGCGAAGAATGATGTGCTTAGCCACTGAACCCCACCTCAGAGAAACTGAATCAAAATCTCTGGGAGACTTTTCTGGGTATCTTTTCAGAGCTTTTGGGTCTATGGTACAGTCAATTCTAAATGATCAGCAAAAATCTTAAGGAACTAGAGTTCCTACAACTGCATGTCATTTACACATCATAAAAGTCAAAACTAGTTGCTAAAGGCAATTTATGATAAACCATGTAAAGCTATTTAAAAAATTACATAACAAATATAAATATATTCCTTCAGTCCCATTTCAACTAATGATGTGTTTTAATGATCCTTTAGCTAGTGTCTCATAGCACTTTATAGAATCAGTCACTCCTAATAATACAAGTTAATCAATTTACCAATTATTGTTAGAACAATTTTTCAGATAACAGAAGTCTAGTATTAACTTACTGTGTATGAATGTGAAAATATTTAATTTTCTAAAAACTCCTACCTTACTCTAAAAATAATCATACTTTATACAGTAGCCTCTCAGTTCGCCGGCACCCATGGAGATTGGTAGGTGCCAGACAAACATAAGGAGACTCTCCGTTAACTGGAACTCAAGCCACCGGCAAAATCTCAAGCAGCTGCCGAGTCCTAGTTAATGGAGCGTCTACTGTACTTGGCTTTACGTATGTGGGCGGCCTGATAAATTTTGCCTCTATGTTAATTTTTTTGTTAATTTAGACATATCTGGATGTAAGTGGCTCTGTGTATCTCCTGACCTTGCACGCACAGATGCTTACATTTCTCACCCAGTGCACATCAAAATGGAAGTGTTCAGATAAAAAACAGAGACAAGTTCTTCTTGGCCAAGCCCTGAGTTCTTGATTTTTTCAGCTGAGGTGATGATCCCTTAGGGTGGTGTTCCACGGATTGCCTTTTTCTTGTGGGGTCACAATGATAAACCCAAATTTCATCACCTGTAATGATCTTTAAGAAGTCCTCACATTTTTCAAGGCATTCCAGGAGTTCCTGAGACATGAGAACGTCCGCTTTCACCAGGCAGGACGCATGGTACCCACCTGGCACAGGCTCTGCAGAATCCAAGAACACTAGTGATGCATCCCGCTCTCTCCCTAGAAATTCCCAATTGACCAGCAATTTCTTTTTGCTTGACGTGACTTTGGTGAATCGGTTCTTCAAGGCGATCTTGGTGAGGCTGGTCACATGCAGTGGCAGGCCTTCCACTTCATGGTCTGTCCCTCCATCTGCTTGTCCCACCTCTCCATCTTTGAACCGCCTCCCCTAGCATCTCACTGTCCTCACATCGACACACTGGTCACCATACACGGCTCGCATTCACCTGTGAATTTCAACTGGAGGAACGTTTCTGCTGTTGAGATTTCAACATAGCACTCTGTTTGCACTGAACATCTGAACGCTCTTTCATTTCAATGTGCACTGGGTGAAAAATGTGAGCCATCTGTGTGTTCAAGGCCAAAAATAATGGACTACAGACAACCAGTTATAACCAGGTATGTCTAATGTAACAAAAAAGTACTACAGTGGAGGCCAAATTCAACAGCCTGGACTCGTATAAAGAACGACGAGCGCTTTTAGTTTTTTCAGAGTCTGTTGCAGACTTTGAAATGTGACTGTGCATTATAACTCTATTTGACTTAAGTAATCAAGTACATCAGTTAGGGGTGTCAGAAATAATCATCATACATGAAAAAGATGTTCATATGAGACAGTCTGACCACATACAAGTGCTGCTCTGAGAAAATCCAGTCATTGTCAATATTAAAGAGAAAGGTTACGTGGCTGGATACTTTCCAGACAGCCCTCACATAAAGCTTTTAAAGTAAGAGTCTAATTCATTGTAATTAGGGCCTTAATGAAGGAGAAGGATGCAATACCGGAACGAAGAAACCCTCACAGGTCAGTAAAGGAGGTCGTCAAGCTTGTCAGGTAATAATTAACAGCAAGGGGCAGACACCTTTCCTAAGCCTGAGCTTTGTTCTAAGGGACCTTTGAATGACATAAAGTAGCAGACATCAGAACTTTTGGTGACACACGTAAATAAAGTGTGACAGGTTTTATTATGAAGCATCACACACGTTGGTAACGTTTTCAGCTCCCCTTATCTTTCTCTCTCGTTGGCTGTAACTTACTTATCAATGTCGTTCCCCTTTCTAACAGCACCCAGACCTTCCAAGGGGAATCACGGGGACCCCTTCTCCTTCTGAGTAAAGTAACCACGCAATCTGGGTGAGACCAACTCCAACCCCACTTACAGACGGTCCTAAACTAATCAGTACATGAAATACTCCCCAGTCACTTTAACCCAGAGTAGAGCCCAGAGCTCTACTGTCCCTGGCGACTGAGATGGGGGAACCCAGCCAGCTGATGCTGACAATGGGGAAAGCACGGCGCCAAGAGATTCCCTGAGAAATGCAGCCAGGGGCCTGAGGGCTACCCAGCCTCTGCACTTTCAGTTACTGGAGCCAATATAGTCCCATTATTTTACTGGCAACTGGAAGTTCCCTAACTGATGCAGGAGACTTCCAAAATGAGAAGCAATGACTGATCTAGCTCTTTAACAGCTTTATAGAAGTGAAGAGGTTAGAAATAAGAAACCATTATATTTTTGTGCCTGTCAGATAGAAAGTGCCGATAAAGGCTTTGTAGAATCTGAATAGCAATAGGTACTTACTAGTTTTATATTGCTGTGGCAACAAATGATAACGAACTTAGTGGCTTAAAACAACTTAAATTAATTTTCTTAGAATTCTGGAGGTGAGAAATCTAAAAATTGAGGTGTCAGCAGTGCTGCTGCCCTCCTCCTGGAGCCTGAAGGGGACCATTTGTTTCCTTGTCTTCTCTTGCTTCTGGAGCATGGGTTCCTAAGCACGGTGTGTGTGCCTGTGGTGTTACGTGGCAGGCCGTTCAGGGATATGTAGAAAATAATCAGTTAGAAAGGAAAAACCAAGTAAAAATTGCAAAACATTAGTTATGGAACAATAAATGTGAGGTCTGAATCACCGTTCATGGAGACACTGCAAAATTAGGTCACATTCGTGAATGATGATTGGTGAGGGTGTGCTATGAACCCTTCCCCCAAACCACTCTTCTACCAATCATTACACATTGTTTCAGAACAATCCATTTATGACTTTTCTAGAACTTCCCCAAACATATAAATACATCATTAGCCAGAATGTTTGATCAGTTTAGTTACTGAGTAAAACTAAGTGTGCTGACTTGGTGATTCTTTTCAAGTAGTTTTTAACTTAATGTTTAACATAGTTTTAGTTATTGTCAGTGATTTTTAAATGTGTCACTTTTGGATCAAAACAGAAATAGTTAAAAAAACCAGAACTTGATGTGGATTATAACCCATCGCCAAGTACTTCTCAACACGCATCCGCAGCTATGAGTACACCCACAGCGGGAGACTTAAGTAAAAAGGTGTGTGCCTCAGATACTACACGGAAGAAAAGGAAATACTCTGAAGAGTAAATTAAATATGGGTTTTCATTTGTAGATGATGACTGTCCTAAGCCTTTGTGTGTCGTGTGTGGGGAAATATGATCCAACATTGCATGAACCCCCTCGGCTCATGTGACATTTAGAAACAAAACATCTGATGTATAAAAACAAAAAAATACATTATTTCTGGCTCTTAGAAAAGCATCTAGCTGTTACTTCACACATGCTTTCAGGAAAGACAATGAGAATGCTGTTGAGACTTCATACCGTATTGCCTATAACATAGCTAAATGTGGTAAAAACCACACTGATAGATTCAATATAGAATGGCTCCTGCTCTGCCATCCTCTCTTTCTCTTCCTTGACCACAACTATGATTTAACGTTAACCTAGGAGACCAAGAGTTAGTTCGGGAAAACAGGATACTATGATTTAACATTAACCTAGGAGACAGAGAGAATATGGGAAACAGAAATTGGGCTTGGGAAACTGAAACTTACCTTAGCCCTTACTGTAACCGGGACAATGGAGACCTATGCTTGACTAATCAATAATAACCACCTGGACATTTAAAGTCTATGCTTGACCGATCAATAGTGACCACCTAGGTTTCCTTCCATATGTTGCCTAGCAACCTCTCCTACCTACATAACTTCACTCCCAGCGGTCATAGCTGCTGCTCTCCCATTGTGAGACAGCCCGGCAGCTTTTGCCCCAATAAAGCTTGTCACTGCCACCCGGTATTTCGGCTCATTTCTATCACACACCATAGCTGAAGATTTAATTTCTCCTTGTGTTAAGGATACTGGTTTTTTTGTATGTTTGGGGAAGAACATGTTTGCAAAATCAATACTATCTCTTTTTCATTCAAACAATGCAATGTCTCAACGAATTCAGGAAATGTCTGACAATGCTAAAGCTGTAAATGGTAGATAGAATTAGGAAAAGCAAATTCTTTTCCATCCAGCTCGATGAAGGTGTAGATGTTGCTGATTTATCTATTTTGCTCGTCGTGAGGTACCTGGCAGGAAATGAGACTGAAGAAAACCTGTTGCTTGCTACTCATTGACAGCATATTTTTAATGCAATCAATTGAAAAGAGCATTAGTTGGTCGAATTGTTGTGGTCTGTGCACTGACAGAGGCAAGCTTGTGTCAGGTTGTTTTGTAGGCCTACATGGCCGAATTAAAGAAGTAGCACCCCATGTACCATGGAGTCACTGCTGCATCACAGGCAAAGTCTTCCATCCAAGCCTCTTCCTAGTGGACTGAAAGATGTTCTTGATGAGGCTGTAGAAATTGTAAATGTTATTAAGTCTCCACCACGAAACTCCAGATTGTTTAAAGCGCTGTGTAAAGAAATGAACAGTATTCATAGCACACTTCTTTTGCATATGGAGGTAGGGTGACTATCTCGTGGCCAAGTATTACACGGATGTTTGAACTTAGACACGAAGTCCAGGTATTTTTTGAAAACCATCATTTCCCTCTTGCCCCAAAGTTTCAGGACAGGATTGGCTTCAAAGTCTTGCATATTTATCAGATATTTTTCTAGAAATAAACAAATTCAACTTGGGACTTCAAAACAGCTTAATCACTATATTTAAAGTAACTGACAAAACTGAGTCAATGATTAAAACCTGGACTTTTGGAAAGCGTGTATTGAAAGAGGTTAGCTTGAAGGGTTTGAAACTCTGCACAACTTCTTATCTGAGAATGACTTGCACCTATCCCAAAACCTGAAAGATAATACTGGAAGTTACTTGGAAGGTCTTAAAGTGTCCTTTTATACGTACCTCCCTCAACATGGAAAAGAAAACAATTGGATTGCAGAGTCCTTCAATGAAGAACTCTTCAAAGAAGCTAAACTATCCATCAATGAAAAAGAGCAGGTAATAGAATTTTCAACCGATTCTTCTTTAAATTCTGATTTTAAAAGAAAGCATTTTATTACCTTCTGGGTAGATGTCAGTGAGGAATACAAGGAGCTCAGTGAGAAAGAACTCAAATATAATACCTCTTGCCTTTACTAATACCCAACTAGTGGAGAGAGCTTTTTCTTCTTACACCTTCATAAAAATAAGTCCCCCAACAAGCTTAATGCGAGTCCGGATTTAAGACTGTATCTTACATCTTTTGAGCCTGATTTCAAGAAACTTAAATGCATCAAAGCAAGCTCTACAGTCTCAATAAGTGTTTCAATCGGCTAGTGATGTGCATAACAATTATTAGACTTTTCAGATAACACAAATATTATTAAAATTTTGTTAGTTGATCATTATCAATATATAACTGTTAAAAATATTGTAAAATTGTATCTGTGGTTTGTACTTTTAGTGTAGTAATTTTTTCCCTGACTTACTACTTCATTTCTACTGTTTTATTTTTCTATTTTTCTCATTTCCACTATTTTATAAGATAGGCACTAACCAAAGGGTATTTATAATAAATCAGCTGTTTTAAAAACAAGGAGTACAATTTATAGAAATGGGTTTAAAAGGGGTACACAAGTGGGAAAAGGTTGAGAACCACTGTTCTAGAGGCCACTGCATTCCCTGGCTCATGGTCCCTTCCTCCACCTTCGAAGCACATCACTCTACCCTATGGTTCTGCACTTACCCTATGGTTCTCCTATTTTCTGACTCTTGATACTTGCAGTTCTTTAAAAAGAACACTTGGGATTACTCTGAGCCCACCCAGACAATCCATTCTCCATTCGAGGTCCTTAACTTAATCAAAACTGCAAAATTCCTTTTCATACGTAAGATAATGTAGTCACAGTTGCTGGGATTTCGGACATGAACAGCTTGGAGGGGAGGGCATTATTCTGTCTACCACAGTGTCCATACCTGTCAGGAGGAAAAGAGGAGGAAGGCAGCTGGAAGAGACTTCATTTTCTGTCCTCGTTTTCTGGAACAGTTATACTTTTAATTAACACACTGCATAGGCAATGCAAACAGGCAGTTTACATGGTTCTCTTAAAAGGAAGCCTAGAGTACTTGTCAAGTTCCCCGCCTTCTTTGAAAAGGTTGCTCAACCATACATTTCACGTTTTGTACTCTTAACTCCCACACCACCATCACAGAACAATGGGATGGGGATGGGTGTTTCAATTAAAGACTCCATCTCCAAGCTGGCAAGGGGTTTATGAACTAAATCCTAAAGGAAGAGCTCTAACTACTTCATTCTGGATGGGAATTGGCCCATCCAATTAAGTCCCCTCTTGAGGAGGTGGGACAGAGCCAAAACCGTGACATCAGCTGGTGATGATGAGAGCTACAGAAGCAAAGCAGGGGCCAGCTGGGTGGCCTCATTAAGGGGGCCTGGTTTCCACTTTGTTGATTATGCATCTCAATAGCTGAACATATTTTGAGTAGGCACCTAGTTATATGTATGTTTTTATATATTCTACTGTGATTGAACATAAATACGAACTGAAACAGAAGGTACAATAAGAAGTGCAAACTTACTTTTTTCTGACTTCTCAGTGGATTATCTCGTGCACCTGACTGTGAACGCCTGCACACTGACCATGAGGAAAACACACGCCCACCTCAGCAAACGGAGAACTTCCAGGATTACCATCAACACATTAGAGTTGTGTCAGGCTACCAGAATGGCTGACTCATCACCGTGAATGCTGTAAAAATCCTTGGTTTCCCTTTCTGCAGTCAACACAACTTATCATGATATAAGAAATTCTAGACCAAAGAACTTTCTGTGATGATAGAAATGTTCTTTAACTGTTCTAGTCACATCAGGTATTAAGCACTTTTAAGTTTGGCTAGAGTGACTGAAGAACTGAATTTCAAATTTTATTTAATTTTCATTCATTTAAATTTAAGTAGGGGGTTCCCTTGTGGTGTAGTGGCTAGGCTTCTGCACTCTCAATGCCTCGGCCTGGGCTCCAGCCAGGGAACCACCCTTCCCACCAAAAAAAAAAAAAAAAAGCTAGTGGCTATTGTATCAGACAGCTCAGGTCTAGACCTCTGTGTATATTAGTGGATAATATGATAATGAACTGAGGTTATATTATGGTTGAAAAAATTAATAGATGTAAAGGTACAGAAATAAACTTGCTATGTATAGGAGTAGCAAGATTCGGAAATACATTTTAGAAAACCTATTTTGAACCTTAGCCACTCTATGGAGCAGAATTTAATCATCACTTTCAAATGCTAAAAACTAATGAATTACTTATCTGCTGTAATCTTGACTATTTAGATTCTAAGTTTATTAATCAAATATCATAATCCACTGTGCCTCTATATATCCAGCATTTTTCTAAGCATTAGAATACTAATTGATGATATCTACTATAGCTTACAGCCTGGTTTGGGAGATAAGACAGGAACATGAAAGATGTATTTAATACATAAATATTAATGTTACAGACACATGCATCATAATTACAACTTCAGAAATTTATTTAATTGTGAGGGGCAGATAATCAGAGAAAATGATGATATATCTTGGTCCTGCTACAAACTTAGCACTTCACTTAACATGAATTTAGGCTGGCCATGTAACCTCATTGGACTCATAGTTTTCTCATCTATAAAATAAGGGGAATGGATGGGGAATTCTTTACTGTTCTTGAGAGTTCTGACATCCCAAGAGCTTTGACATGATTGTTGGTTATGACGGGGCTTGCCTCATGAACAGGTCAGACAAAATTGGTCTTGAATGAATACAGATGAGGAGTTACAGATGAGGAGTTACAGATAAACTGGAAGGATTTCAGAATTGTAAAGGATTCTTTATAGGAAACAATGTGTAAGCCAGTCTGCACAGGCTGTGGCAGGAATAGGAAGGAAACTAGTCTAGCTATTCGAATGCATGGAAATTGTTAAGGGAGTAATATTTAGATAGGGAAGTCCCAGTTTGACAAGGTGCTAATACGTAGGCACGGGAATTTTATTTTGTTAAAATAGGCTGTGTTAAGCTCTTGAGAGTGGGAATAACAATGTCTTTATATTTAAAGTGGGGTTTTTTGTAGGCAAGATATACAATAGTCTCCCTGTTAACGGGAACTTAAAAAAAAAACAGCAAAATTCTGTTGGTTGCTTGAGTTACAGTTAACAAAGTCTATGTAGCATCTATCCAGCATCTACCAATTCCCATGGGTGTCAGTTAACTGAGAGTCTACTGTAGTTTGGTTCTGCTTTTTTTATTTTTAAATCAAATCTGGCAATCTTTACTTTTTAATTGGGATGTTTAGACCATTTACATTTAACATGATTACCATGAATATTGATTACTGTGATTAATTAATATGGCTACTATCTATCTTGTTTTCTTTTTGTCTCATCTGTACTTTATTCTTTTTTCCTTATTTTTCTGCCTACTTTTGAACAGACCACTTTTTAGGAGGTTAGTAATGAGTAGAAGGTGGGAGGTTAGTTAACAATATCATGGAGTATGATGCAAAATCACCTAGAATATTATAGCAAACAGAAGTCTCGAGCAATGCCCACTGTAGGTTACGCCTCCACACACCTAGGGTCTCCTTTGCTTCTAACAGGAATATCTGAGTAAGGAGTATTTGAGTGAAAAATAAGTAAGAGGAATAGTGATCGAACCCAAGGAATTGACTCAAAAGCTGAAAATTCCAGGAAGTGGGGCTGGGTGTATAAAGTTAACAGTCACAGGGGGCAAGGTAGAAGGGTGGGAGGTTAGTACTGAGTTAAGACTATTTCTAAGTCTCTATAGATCTTCCCTTGTCAGTTATGATACTGTTCTTTGTTAAGAGTTAAGGTAATTATTGATAGCTCTTATTCTATCTATTGGCATGACTTTTGGGCTGTTAGTGTTTTTGGAGAATATGTGAAACTGGTTATCAAAATAGTGATTTCTAAGTCCTTTATTTTCTACCTCTTAATTTTTTATAATCTAATTTTTCTATGGCAAAAAAATTATTATGTTTGCAATAAGACAAAAACAACTAAAAAAAGTTATATATTGCAATGTAGGTGTAGAAACCAGAAACATTTTTCTTCTTAGAGAATCCAGGCTATTAAGATAGTTAATAAAGTAAATGGTAGCTTCAGTTTCAAATAAAATGAGAGGTTTGAAATTACTTGCATTTTAAACAACTGTTTTGAAAGTAAAGATGAAGAAAGTTGAGTAATTATAATTAGCAACATTTAGAATTTTAGGCAAAGCTAAAGCTAGTTTAACCTTTATTTTCTGTAACACTTAACATTTAATCTGTTTTCAACCATTCTGAGAATTATTTTGAAATAAAAACTTTAAATCAGAATCATTTGTAGTATTCAAATTAATGTCAAGTACTTGTAATTCAGATAAAAAATTCCATTTGTATGCTAATTCATATGATTGCTCTGTACTTCACTTTCAACAATGACAGAGACACAGACAGACAACCTAGTAGTAACAAATCAAGCCAACAGAACTGCACTGTGCTTTTGTTGACTAAGGGGGCAGCTGTGGGTGACAGTGCTAATTTGAGAAGCCTTTTAAATTGTAAATAAGCTGCAAAAGTACAACCCTGTAAACAACGTTTCCTTCAAAACTAGAACTTGTAAATGAGAGTCTAAGAAAAGACTCTCAAAAATAGAATGCTTAAAAAAAATATAAACTAGAAAACCTCTTTGCTTTCCATTTAAACTCTAAACTGGCTTTCCAACAGGTTCTGAGCAATTTCTGTTGAAGAATCTTAAAGGACTGTAATACCTTACAGCTGCCACCGGTTGTTCTGCTAAATTGCACGACCTTATATAAAGTTTCCAAAACGTTTCTTTGTAACATCATGCATAAATAATTTAGGGACCAGGCTGACAAAAGAACAGAACCAGAAAGATTATAAGAGCAGTATACAGATTTCAAATTTTCACTTTGAAAGCAAGTTTGATTTTTCAGTTGAGTTATTAATATAAGTCAGTTGAGGGCTAGAAGGCACTATCTTAATCATAGTTACTTTTATTGTATCATACATCACAGTCCCAAAGTCCTCCCAACATGACCAGTAAGTGGTCAGTACGTGGTTAAGGGGCTCCTGAACAGACTGATGGAGCTACAATCTCAGTCCTGCTACTTAGTTTTACTCTGCAACTTGGGGACACATATTTTAATCTTTCAAGTCTTCCTAAGATGAAGCCAACAACAGCATCTACCTTAAAAGGATACTGACAAAATTAAATAAGTGAATATATGGAAAGTGCTTAACATGGGCTGGGCATATGGTAAGTTCAAGAAATATTATAATACAGTAACAATATTCAAAAATATATTTAAATAAGAGCTGACCTCAAAACTCCAGCTGTTTGATTCCTTACATTCCATAGGGTGGCTGCGGCTGCTGTCTTATTTGGCTCCAAGAGCCCAGTGACATGGGAGCCCTAGCATCATGTTCCTGTTACATCAGCGGCAGGTTTAAAAAAAAGGCCAAAGACATGTCAGTGGCTTTCCTTTTATTACACATGTTAACATGGATTTCTTTGAAGGATGACCCAGATGGCAACCTTTTATAGAATTCTTAAAAAGTTGACATGTTTGGTAATTATCTTCATCCTCCTTAATTAATGCTAGGTGCTAACACTCTGCAATAGTACTGTGATAAAACACAAAAATAGCACTGTGATTGGGATGAGTTCCTACCCTACCTGAGCAAAAGGTATAAATAACGAGAGGTCCTACACCTTAACGTTTACGTTGAATTTTTTCCCTATGGCCTGTATCACCACACGGCATGATTTATTTATTGTTTGCTTCCCTCGCCTTCAATAAAATGTAGACTCTGGGAGGGAAGGCCTTCATTAGTTCAGTGCTGAATCCCCAGCACCCAGGACAGTCCCTGGCTCATGCAGGCAATCAATGAATATTTATTGAATAAAGAAACAGACCTCTCACTCTTGAACACAAGTTCTTTGAAGATTCTGCCTGGTTCTTCTTTACTCTTTTCACTGTACCAGTTGGAGAGACTTTCATTTAATGGACAATTAACAGGTATTGTTGAAAGAATAAAATGTAAGGAAACTGAAGTTACTGAGAATGCTTGGGAAAGGTCTGCAAAGAACGAGGGGCACCAACAATCCAAGCAACTACATCCACTGGGGAGCACACTGGCTCTGAAATGAAAAGGTGGTGTGGAAAGGGGGAACCACAGCTTTCTCCACCTGGCAGTATTAGGGGGCTGTGGAAGTATTTCTAAAGCATTCATGAGCTATCAACATATAAACAAAATCTCCTTACACAGGTCGTCGTCTTAATTTACTATTCTTTTTTTTTGGGGGGGGGGGGTAGTTCCCTGGCTGGGAATCGAACCCAGGCCACAGCGTTGAGAGCGCCGAAGTCTAGCCACTACACCACTAGGGAACTCCTCTAATTTACTATTCTTAACTGAACCACACGAATGAAGACTGTTAGGTACGTTCCCCACTCATATCATTTAATTTTCATAACAAGCCTCGGAGATTAGATATTAATACGCTCACACTTGGGCAAAGGCTCAGAGAAGACAGTGGTCGGTTCCAGGTGGCTCGGCTAATAAATGCCAGTGTCAGGACTCTAACCCAGGACATGTGGCTTCTAGGCCACCGAAACCCCGCGTAGGCCGCTTCATGGTTGACTAAGTTAAGAGCCAGCCTCGCCTCTGCAGGAGCTGCCTCCTCCAAGGCAGAAAGACGATGGCGCAGATTCCCAGAACAGTGAAATCCTTCGCCCCGGTTTCCGCGGGGTCGGGAGGCGTTAGCGTTGATTCGGGAAAGCAGTTCTGCCCACAAATGCCTCGCAAAGTCAAGTTTCCCGGTCGCCGGAGCAGCACGCCCAGGAGGAAGAAAGCGCTCCGTAAGCTGCCCGCCGCCTAACAGTAGCGAAGATGAAGCTTTGGAAACAATACCCGAATGAAGCGGGTGACGAATCCCTTGCCGACAACGGGCACCGGTCAATACTCGGGGGCGACGGGAATGCACGAGGGCAGGTACAGCCCTCCTCCCGTGGAGCCGGCGGCGCTCCCAGCGCCGGTTTCCGGGGTCGGGGTCTGCGGTGACTGGGACGGCCCAGGCCGGACCCGCCCCTACACCCAACTCAGCCCCGCAGCGGGCCGCTTCTGCCGCCGCCTCTCGCGGCCCTGCCCGCTGCGCGGGGTCGTGCTTGGAGGGTCCCCGGATCCCCTCGTGGGGCGGCCGCCAGTGCTCCCGCCCGCCCACAGCCGGGCCCGCGGCCACTCACCTGCGCGCGCCCGCCGTCCTCCTGGTCTTCTGGCTCCGACCGGAGGCCCCGCCCCCTCTCCTCCCCGCCCCCGCCCCACCCCCTCGAAGCCGGAACTGCTCGCTTCCGGGTCCTTCTCCCCGCCCCCCGCAGCCCCAGTGTGGCGTCACTTCCGGCAGCGCAGGCCGCGCGCTGTGAGTCGGAGTCTCGCGAACGCGCCGGGAGCGTCTCCAGAGCCGGGGGCGCGCCCGCGGATGACAACAAATTCGTCGCGCGGCGGTGGTGGAGGTGTCTGCCTCAGCCCCTGCCTCGGGCCCCGCCGCTTCCCCGCGCGCGCTCCTGCACCCTAGCTCCGTGCGGACCAGAGCCCCTCCGGAAGTCCCCGAGCCTGGGGCCACAGGGACTCCTCTGTCCCTTGTCCCCGCCAGGCCTTGAGCGAGCGGCGCGGCGCAGGAGATGGGGTCATCCTGAGGAGGGACTCCTGCTGCCGAGCAGGGATGGAGCGGCCGCCTCGGGCTTAGGCCCCGCCGCGGCCTGGGCACGCCGGCCGGGACCCTTGGCGCCGCCGCAGCGGCCTGGAGCCGGAGCCGGAGCCGGAGCCGGAGCCGGAGCCTGGGCGGGGAGAGGCCGCGGCCGCCGCCGGCTCCGCTGCCAGCCTTCATCATGCCGTGGCCGTTTTCCGAGTCCATCAAGAAGAGGGCCTGTCGGTACCTCCTGCAGAGGTACCTGGGCCATTTCCTGCAGGAGAAGCTGAGTCTGGAGCAGCTCAGCCTGGACCTGTACCAGGGCACCGGGTCCCTCGCCCAGGTCCCCCTGGACAAATGGGTAAGAGCTGCGGGCGGCCCGCCGGGCGGGGACCCGCGCCCCTCCTCAGGGCGATGTGACCGAGTGTCACCCAGAATCCGTGGCGTTCAGTCCCTCCCTGGGAGTCGTTTGGATGCAAGCGTGGCGGGGCTCAGGGAAGTGTGTTCTAGTGGTTTCATCGGTGTCCAGAGCGTCTGCGTCTCCCGGTCACGTGTTCCAGAAACTTCACAGGTTCCGGAGTCTGCACGGGGGGGGAACCCGTTGAGTCACTAGTGGGCTTGGGTTCTGGGAAGGGGTCCGTGGAGGGAGGTGGCCAGTGCTGCTCCTGCGGGCAGGAGGGGTCGTCCTGCGGCAGACAGACCCTGTTTCATGAAGCGACACTCCGGAAAGATTCGGGCTAAAACTTCGGGGTGTCAGCCTGCGGGTGGGCTGCCTGCGCCCCGTGGTCTCCGTACAGCGTTTGCCGCCTGGAGGACAGGCGGAGTCCTCCTCTGCCGGGTTGCCGTCTTCTGCTCAGACGTGTTACAAGGCCAGCCCGTGAAGGGTCGTGGGGGCCCTGGTAGTGCTGTGTCGCTGGGCCTGCTCCTTTCACGTGACAGATGGATAACGCAGGTGTTGTAAATGCTCTGACGATGCACTTTTCAGACATTTAAAATCCTGTTTTCTCCTTGTCAGCCAGAGGCTGTGAGGTGACTCGTTGTGTCTTAGCTTCACGTGTGTCTCACCTACCTCATACACGTGTACCTGTGTCTGTGTGTTCAGTGCGTATTTTACTTACGGTATATTCATCCTTGAGTTTGACAAGAATGGAGGGGCTCTCTGCTCCCCCAGCCCTTTATTTATTGCACTAGTTTGCTGCTTGCAGTTGGAATGGGTTGTACCATTCTCGAGTTTTACTATTCTGAAAGCATTCCTACGCAGTTTGCACTTAGGAAGTCTTGAAGATAGGTGCGTTTCCTGTGATAGTTGTGCAAAACAAAAGGAAACCTTTTTCCTCCTAACTTAAGCTGTGTAAAAAGCTAATTATTTAAATAAGTATTTTAACAGAGTCATGACTTCCTTAGCTATAGAAACTTGAAAAGCTCAAATTATGGTAACACCCTATTATGACCCTTAAGTTAATTTGCACTAGCACGAATAAGCATATAATTCAAGTAAGTAGATGATTTAAACTAGGGAGAGTTCATAGCACAGTGGAAAGAGCAGCCCTGGTTTGAGTAGCAGAAGACTCAATCCCAGGCTAACCCAGGCTGTCCCAGTTAGCCAATTGATGGTGGACATGTAAGTCACCTGAGTTCATTAAACATTAGTGGAGTATGTACTCCATGCCAGGCACTGTCAGGGTACTGTATTGCTGTGATACATATTTTTAAATTCATTAACCCTATGAGTCTGTGCTTTTGAATAGGCTCTCTTGAAGGAGGAGGGTTGGACATTTATTAACTGTCTTTTGTGGGTCGAATGACTTTGTACACATTATTCTTGAACGAGCTTTCACATTAACACAATGAAGTGGGTATTATTATTTCCATTTTACAGATGGAGTTAAATAATTCTCCTAAGTGATATGGCTAGCAAGCGGTACAATGAGAATTCAAGCCTCTCTAATTCCTAAGCTCATTATTATTATTTTTTAATCCTATGGCTTCAAGGAAAGGAAAGGACAGCTAATGTTTATTGAGCATCTGTTTATTTAAGACACTGTGCTAAGTATTCTCATTTGTGTGGTTCTATTTAATCCTCATGGGAAATCAGAGGTGTTGCTATTCAAATTTTACAGTTTGACTTCAAGATCCTTGCTAGAATGATTTATGACTAGATTTAATCTTTAGATTGTTTTGTTTGTGCTGCTTGAAGGCAAGGGATGTGCCCAGCCAAAATGATGTCAAATAAAGCATCCAGTAAACATTTGCTGTTGCTTATTATTTATTTATTAATTACAGTGTGCTGTGTTGGTCATCAAGATAAACCTTAATGAGACACTTAGATACAGCTATTAGAACTTATGTTTCCAAATTCAGTTACTTTGACACTTGATTTTAATGACTTTCATTACTGAAAAAAGATACCTCACAGATTCATAGAGCTAAGTGGAAGAATTGCATCATTGGTGACATCACTAATGTTTCAGTTCTCAGCCATCAGTTATGCATGGGATTATGTTGAAATGGGCTGTGCCATTCCCTTTTTCCTTGATCTCAATCACTTATTCTTGCTAATTAATTGGAAGGTGTTGCAGTTATTTATACATTAACTTTAAAACCCATTTTTAGAAATTCTTTTGTTCAGCAGACTTTTAGATTCATTGGGAAATTTTCAAACCTTTTCTAACTGTGTAGATAATGCCTTAAAGACAGCATTTTTAATAGACACTGTTTCAGCAACAAAAATCAGTAACAATGGAAACATTTCCAAAAACAGTTTTTCAAAATGTCTGCATAGTACGAGTATCCTTTTGAAAAGCAGTTACTTTCTCATTCATTATTAAAGTGATATCTTTACTTTGAAAAGATAAAGTATGTTTTGTTTTTTGGAATATACCTGCTAGGTAGCATATACTACCCACCGATAGCCATCTGTCATCACATAAGTGTTCGATATATTTAGAATTCTAATCTTTGTGTGGAAGAAAATTGCTTTTTGTCCTTAAATTCAACTCAAATACAGAGAGTGCCAAAAAAAGTATATATATTTTAGGAAAGGAAAAAAACTATTAAAATTGTAGTACTCAACACATACCGATAACAAAAGATGAATGCAAGTCACATTTGACTTCTGCAATCACAAGAGATGCTCATAGTGGTTCCCATCAGTGTCCAGACACTTCTAATTACGGCGAACTACTGCTTGAGCAACGCTGACCAAAGTGTCTACATGTATTTCTTCCCAAAGTACTGCCAGTGTAGCCAGTTTTCTAGGGTACACCACATCCTTTAAGGTCCCTCATAGGTAAAAGTCAAAGGGTGCTAATTCTGGAGAATGTGGGGGAAACTCAAACAATGTTCTGGAATTTCAAATACCACTTCAGAGCGGTCTTGTACTCCAACACCTACTGGTGCTTCCACCATTTTACTTGACTATCCTGGCTGTGGCATGGTGACGCTAGCATTCATTTGATTGATGCCATCTTTTGAGCAACCATCATACTACACATTGCTACCGTAATTCAATTCACCTTCGCAAACTAATAAATATATAGGTAACAGCTATTCAAATATGTGTACATTTTTTTGGCACCCTGGTATTTGGCAACAAGAAGACCCAGGAAATCAGAAAGTTAGAAAGTTACTGTCACTTTCTGTCTCTTTGCAAAGATTCTGATGCTTAAAGGTCAGTTTTTATCATGTGGAAGTAAGTTTATTATGTGCCCAAAAGGAAAATCAACCAAGGGCACCTCCCTTAACTCCATTGCATAACTCCCTCTCCAGAATGATGTGTGGTCTGAGTGAGGGTGGCAACACCCATTTGTATATTAAATATTAGTACAACTTGTAAATCTAAAAATGAAAAATTTAATGCACAATGTCTAATTTTCTACTCACATCCCTGTTACACTCTCTGAGATATACGAAGGCTGTCCAAAAAGAAAAAAAAATCCAGCCATAAATGCCTCTATTTTCCATATTACATGGCTGGATACTTTCTGGACAGCCCTCGTATATGCTTTGGAGACTAGTGACTTGAAAGGTCTTGTAGTGGGACAGAGCAATAGAGTTGAGGGGTTTGGAACTATTCCATAGTTGGGATGAGTTGTCTTAGAAGTTTGAGTTCTTTTCCCATTGAAGTGGTCGAAAATGCTATACAGTATTGGAGTTAAGAGTTGGAGATAAAGATTGGGAGTTATTAGAGTGTCAGTAATGACCAAAACACTGGAATGGCACAGAGTGTCACTGTAGATTAAATTGAGAAACAAAAAAAGCTGAAGATGAAACTTAGATGAACATCAACATTTTACGTGGTAAAGGGTTGGCAAAAAGAGCATATGAAGAGTGTTATAGAAGTCAGGGAGAGTTAGAATTTCAAAAAGCGAAGTGGCCATAGGAAATAGATAGAGATCACAATTCTTGGAGGATGGACTGTTCATTGCATTTGTTGGTTTATTGGCTGTTAAGAGCAGCTGAGGGTTAGAAGGCAGATAGTTGTTTGTGGTTTGAGCATAAAGAAAAAGAAATGAGGTTGATGGGTAGAGGGGGTATGGAGTTAAGGCAGGAATTTCAGTGTGCTTTTGAAGATAATAGTGACCATTTATTAAGTACCTTCCATTTCTATAAATTGTAAGCGGTTGCTTGCATCTACATTTTCTTGCTCTAAGTTTAGTACTAGCATTTTCATTTTACCATGAGGTTAGGTAACTTAGGCTTAGTATTAGCGGTGTAGCCAGATTTCAAACCTAAGTCTTTGTGACTCCGATGTTGTTCTTGTACCCCACAGTGTCTCAAAAGATTCAGGGAACCTGAGCTCCTCAAACAGCATGGGGTTCACCTGGGAAGCTAACATGTGACTCCTTCCCTGTAGATTCTGCTTCTAAAGACCCAACAAGCCACGTTTTTAAGAAACATTCTGGGAGATTCTGATGATGCATGTGGTCCGTAACTGCATTTGAAAAACACCAGTACAAAAGGGATTGAGCATTTTTCCATTTAGTTTTAAAAGCTTGTTCTAAAAGTCAGCTTCCAAGCCCAAGCACTACATTTCTGAGAATTACGATTTTAGCACATGATTCTCTTAGCTTCCTGCAAAATCTTCCATTGTGGAAATATATTTCTCTCTCTCTCTCTCTGTTTTATAATTTTGTTTCTGCAGTGATTAATTGAAGACCTTTTACAAGTTACTTAATTTATCTGATCCTCAGTTGCCATATGTGTAAAATGGGCACAAAAATACCAAATTCAGGGGGCTATTTTGAGGGTTTAATGCAATAACTTAGGTATAAAATAGCATAGTGTGGTGTCCTGTATGTAGTAAATGCTAATCAAATTGTTACTGGTCTGAATCAGTTCTTGCATATTTTATGTTTTATTTTATCTCTATTTTAAATTGATACCTTGGTTTAAACCAGTAAGGATATATTCTTTTCCTAGTGAGTCTTATGTATATAAGAAACCTAAAACGTAACTGTTTGCTTTTCTTCATACTGTGAAGCTAACCTTGAGTTCCTAATAGTGCTCATCATTGAGCTAGGTAGGTGCTGTGGGAGGTAGAGAGAATAGGCGACATTTACAAAATGTTTTCTTGGTACCAGGAACTGTTTTGGTGACTTTATATCTTATCTTCTTATTACGTTCACAATAACCCTATGAAATAGGTGCTATTTCTATATTATTGTTGAGAAAAATTGAAACTCCTAAGTTAAGCACTTGTCCAAAGCCACTCAGCTAGTCATTCACTAACCTAGGACCTGAACACATGCTGTGTTTTCCGTGTCACCTTGCTCAGGGGCCGTGCTGATCTTCTGTGTATTGTTCCAGGTTTAGTCTATATGCTGCTGGAGCGAGCACACCCATGCTGTGTTTTAAAGGAATGCTATTCCCATGTTTGCTCAGTTTTCGCAAAATTTTTTGAAAAATTACTGTATTCTTTGTTCATTTAATAATTGACTTACATTATTTTTCATTGTAAGTTTAAATAGTCATCGAGGCTAACTTTCGTTGTGTTGTAAGCATTGATGTAAAAATATAATTTTTTTCACCTGGTCAAATCAAATTTCTACCATTACATTTAAAAGTGCTTGAACAAATTCTTAATAGTTGGAAATTTAACACTGTGTCTTTTCCTATTGAACTCGTATGTCCATCCTACTTCCACTGCAAATTCTTACCATAATTTATTTTATACTTAAGCCTTTTATTGATCATGCTATCATTTCTCTACAATAAAAACATGTAACTAAATTGAATTTGATTGTATTTTTAAAAAATTGTTACGTTTAAGCTTTCTTTTGCATTAAGTGAATATTCTCTAGTATAACATTCTGATTCCTTAATAAGTTCTTCACTTTTTTTTTTTTTTTTTTAAGTTTTTAAGTAGTTTCCTTAGTGATTGCTCTAGGGCTTATAGTGATTGTAACTGATCAGTATCTCTTTCCGATAATCATTAGGCTTTAAGTATCAACATTTTCCTTCTGGATTGTGTTAATTATTATAAGTGTGCAGTTGGTCAAACAATGTCAGTATGTTATACATTTGAATAATTAAACATAGAAACTTATTGGAAATACATTTTTTAATGAAATGAATGGGTTGTTTCCTCCACTTCCCTGATTAGTTCATGCATCCACAGGTGACTATCCTTACAACTAGAATTTGATAGAACTCAGCATAAATCTGAATTTTTAAAAGAGTTACAAGCTTGAGAAATGGCTGGTGTCATAAATGAGTAGATGAGAATGGAAGGGATTAGCTGTAGCATATCACGCAACTCTTATGTACACGGTAAGGAAAGACTGAAAACTTATTGCTGGCCCTTCCTGTAGAGTTTTGTACTCTAGGCAGTGAATAAGGGAGAATTCAGGAAGGGAAAAAGATATGCCTTTTTAGACTATATGGAAGAAGGGAGATTGTACAAAAGAGTGTGGGAAAGGCGACCCACCACGATGGCACTGCTGTAGGTACTCTTCGCAGGAATGTCAGTTTTAGGAAAGAGTATGTTCAGAGATTCAGTATCTGTGTGTTTGTATCTTAAAACCATCCATGCCCGTGTACTCTTTACAAAGTCTGTAGGATTACACAAACACCAGCGTGAAGGAAGCCTTTTAAGTAGTAACATCTGATAAAACACGAGCCAGTCTAAATCTCAGTATTCAGTGTTTGGCTTGGAGACAGAGTTATGATTCTCCCTTATGCAACACAGCATGCAGGAAGTACCTTGCATATAAAGTGGCATTTAATAATGTCTTAATTTAAGAAGCACATTGTCAAAAAATACATTTAATCATTCTGTTAACTATGTTTACATCCATTCTGTCTTCCTTCTGTTATAGTGTGGTTTGCCTTACCCCTCCACTGAAATTGTTCTCAGTGGGATCACCAGTACCCTGAAATCACTAAATCCAGGGGACATTTAAAAGTCTTTGGCTTCTGTCGGCTTCTTGTCAGCTTTAGTTGCACTTGACCACTCTTCTCTTTCGTGTCAACCTTCCATGTCCTTTCTGGGACATGAAGCTTTCTTGAGTTTTCTTCTCCCTCTCTGCTTTTTTTTTTCACAGTTTACTTTGCAGGTTCCTCTTTCTTAACCCATGTTTTAAATCGGGTGTTTATCAGAGTTCTATCTTAGGCCTCTTGTCATTTTACTACGTAAGTTCCCAGAGGCTGCTTCTCCTCGTCCCAGTGGCCTCCTTTCCCCTCCCTGTTTATCTCCAGCCTAGATGACTCTCCCAAGCTTTTGACCAGAAGTTCCATCTACCTCCTAGACATCCCCACCTAGATGCTGCTCCTGTGTATTCTTTGGAACTGCGTCCTATCTGCCCTCTGCCAACTTCTCCAGTTTTCTTTATTTTAGGAAGTGGGACCACTGTCGCCAGCACCTGGGAGTCATTCTTTATTCCTTCCATGCTTTACCCCTCATGATGCCAGCTAATTCTGTTTCCTAATATGTTATAAGAAGCCATCAGTTTTAACTATTCTCACTGTCACTTTCTTGCCACCAATTTCTCTGGCTTCTCTTTCTCATAACAGCCTTTCTGCCTGAGTTTCACTTTTCTCTAATACATGCTCTACCTGGGAGCAAGAGTGGCCCACGAAAAGTTGTGATCCCATCATGGCTCCCCTGCTTAGAATGTTTCAGTGGTTTCACGTTGCCCTTGAGATAAGTTTCAGACTCTAACATGGATTACAAGGCTCGTTGGATCCCACTCACCCTTATCTGTGTAGCCTGATCTCTAGCTCATCACCCTGGCACACGGCACTAAAGCTAAAGCAGCGTTTCTTTTTCAGATACTCTTGTATCTCAAATATGTGTGCTTGCACTCTGACCTCTGCTGTTTTTTTTCTTGAATCCTTCCACGTGTTTTTGTCCTTGCCTGGAACACTTAGCCTAATTCACTTCTCAGCCTTCTAGTATCAGCTTTAAATAGCACTTGTTCAGCTGGCCTGCCTTGAATCTCCAGGTTAGGTTCTTCTACAAGCTCAAATAGCACAGTACATTTCCTCTGTCATGCAACTCGTAACACTTTAATTACCTATGTCTTTCGTGATAAGCCAGCAGTTCTCAACCTGTGGGTCGTGACCCCTTTGGGGGTCGAACGACCCTTTCACAGGGGTCGCCTAAGACCATCAGAAAACACATATCAGATATTTACATGACGATTCCTAACAAAATGACTGTTATGAAGTAGCAACAAAAATAATTGTACGGGGGTCACCACAACATGAGGAACTGTATTAAAGGGTCGCGGCGTTAGGAAGGTTGAGAACCACGGGAAGCTGTCTCGTAAGCTTAGGACCAGGAATCATCTTTAACTAGATCTCTGCTTTCTTTATCCCTGGTGCCTGACCCACATATGCGCATACTCAGCATCTTTGAATAAGTTGACAATTTTAAGTTCTTGTGATTTCACACTGCACTTGGTTTTTCTCTTTAGTGTCTCAATGAGATCCTGGAGTCAGCAGATGCACCGTTAGAAGTCACTGAGGGATTCATACAGTCAATTTCTCTGTCAGTCCCATGGGGCTCCTTGCTGCAGGATAATTGTGCACTGGAAGTGAAAGGGCTAGAAATGGTCTTCCGACCTAGACCTCGCCTAGGTAGGTGTGTTATGTGTTTTGTTTGTTTGTTTTTTCAGAGATTGGGAAAGTAACCTCATTGCATTAAATTGAGTAATTTATTACTTTGCATTGTATTTGTGAGATTTTTAGTAGATAAACTACTAGAACTTGCGTCTATGTAGGGCGTGTGCGATTTATACCTTTAGCGTAATTTCTCTCCCTATTTACACTGCTTACCCAGGGGAACTTTAGTATGCAGATGATTGGTTTAATTATCACCAATTATCTAATGTGTGTTAAAGATTTAAAATATTGGATCAGAAGGCAAGAAATTGTTCAAAGATTGATGAAGAAATGTTAGAAGAACACAGGATTGGGTTTGAAAGGGCAAAATCTGGGAAAGCCTGAGTATCAAAAAGAATAATGACAATAATTATAATACACTAAATTAAAAAAAAAACACCCTAAGTCTACATCGAGGGGAGAAAGAAGGGAAAGCTTTTCACTGCAGTAGAATTCCTACTTATAAGCATAAAAAAATGATAGCATTTTCCATGTTTTAGGCCACCACTGTAAAAAACTGATAAGATCAGTCAGCATGGACGCTGATACCATAAAGTGAAGGGTTGTCGAGGAACTTAATATTTAGACGGTATCAAAGTATTTCCCACTGATTACATATTATTTACAAAGGTGGGGGGGAGAGAGAGAGAGAGAATGAATTTCATAATCCAGTAAAATCATGGCACATCATCTTAAATTATGACTTAAATTCCTTTTTCAGTGACACATGATGTATACTTTGATATACTTGAAGGATTATCTCTATTGCTATCGAAACACCAGAGTTTAAATTATGCTTAGTAGAATTATAGTACCTGTAGGTAATCTGTGGATAGAAATCCTCCTTAGTAAGTTGGTATTTAATTAACAAGACTATTTTATTTTTTAACCATGATGAGTAGATATAATAATATGTTCCTATGAAAAGTGAAATATTACCTTTTTACTTTAAATATACTCTGTTAGAAGGGCTTTTTTTGGAAGGCAGTAATTCTAGTATTCTCTGTCAGTATGTTTCAAATAGCATGAGGAAGTGTAACATGAGGAAGTGTGGTGGAATTCTCTCAAAAGGGAAGCTGTGGAAAGGATTTTTCAGTTCATGTATTTCTTCTTCCAAGGATGCTCTTCTGTTTTATCTACACTTACGCTGACCTCCTAAAGCCTACGTCAGCTACCTCTGCCAGATTTCCTGTTAATTCACTTAACTAGAAGAATTCAGCTCTTAGCTGTCAAAATGTTTCCTGTTGACACTGAACAGTTGGCTACTATTTCTTCTTACCTTTATCTCACTTCTTCTATAATATTGAGGCTCTCTCAGGGCAGAATTAATAATTATTTTATTTTTCCATTCTTTACAGTGGGATCAGCTATCCAGGGCCAACAGGCCATATCTGGTCTGTCACTTGTTACTTTTTTTTTTTTTTTTTTTGTATGTGGATAGTTCCCTGGCCGGGAATCAAACCCAGGCCACAGCGCTGACAGCGCCAGCGACGAAGCCTTAAGCCACTACACCACCAGGGAACTCCCATTTGTTTTTGTACATAAATTTTTATTGGAATACCACCACGCTCATTTATTTATTTATTTTCGGTCTGCTTTTGTACTAGAGTGAAAGATTTGAGTAGTCGTGATAGAGACCACATGGCCCCAAAAGCCTGAAATATTTACCATCTGATCCTTTACAGAAAACTTGTCAACTCCTGCTCTACAGTATTTTGAACTGTACTGTGTGTATAAAATTCCCACTAAATACTTGTTGACTGAATACTTGAATTAGTATTCGGCAGATATACAAGTATATCATGTAATGAGAGCACATGTCTCTGGACTTTTTATGTGATGTGTGTTTTTGTGTTTTTCCTTGTCAGTCATTATAAGGTAATGCTTAAATCTCAAGAGTAATTTCTAGAATATTGTGTCCCTGGGTTATACCAGATGTTAATTATCTTGTGGAGAATTAAGAATTTATCTGCTTGGGGGAGTTCCCTGCTGGAGTAGTGGCTAAGGCTTCGGTGCTATCAATGCTGCGGCCTGTGTTCGATTCCCAGTGAGGGAACTGCCCACATTAAAAAAAAAAAAAAAGAATTTATCTGCTTGAAATGTGTTATTTTAAGAGATGGCTTTGTTGTAACTATGAGAAATGATTTAGGATTAATCTGTATTTTCTGCAGCAACCGGTTCTGAGCCTATGTACTGGTCAAGTTTCATGACCAGCAGCATGCAGTTGGCAAAAGAATGTCTTAGCCAGAAACTAACAGATGAACAGGGAGAAGGATCTCAGCCTTTTGAAGGACTTGAAAAGTTTGCCGAAACCATTGAAACAGGTTTGGTGTAATTGAGTATTCTAAAAAATTTTAGATTTCATTTAGTGCCTTTATGTAGTAATAGGTCTTATCTAAGGAGAGGCCATTGCAGTGATTTTTAAATGAGCTGTTCTCACTTCTGAACTTGAGAACTGAGGCCATTTAAAATATCGTATTCAACTTAATGACATGTTCGTGTGCATTCTAGTTTCTCCTTCGTTCTTTTTATTATGCTTGCTTAATGAAGGGGTTAGAATTCAGCAGATGGTGTTAGTCCCTGCCCCCAGTGTCTGTTGAGAGGTAAAAGGGGAAGAGCTCAGTAAGGCATAATATTGATTACTGAACTGGAATTGGGGATTTGTAAGGGAAGGAATTTAATTTTACTTTGTAAGTTTTTATTAGACACATTTAGTATTCTTTCATTTGAAGTTTTTGTTAAGTGTACGTGTGGTCTCTTACCTTGATGGTTACCTGTTTACTCTAGTGCTAAGAAGAGTAAAAGTCACTTTTATAGACACTGTCTTGAGAATCGAATATGTGCCAGAAAATTCCAAAGCTGGAACTGCACTTGAAATTCGAATAGAAAGGTAAGACTTCTTATATCTGAAAACAAATGACCCTATTTTTTTCCTTTATGAATTATAAAATCTATCTCTTACATTAGATTTCGGGATGCTTTTGGAGTTGAGCGGTGATGATATTAACATAGTATAAGTTAAGAGTAAAGTGCTGCTTTCCAAGTTACGTTCCAGTACCATTTGGGATATAAATATATATAATATGTGTTGAATTCAAAGCAAGTAATTCTCTTTTAGTTTCTATGAAATCAAAACAATGATAATTCGAGTGCTGCTAAATTTAAGTCTCACTTGTTGGAGAGTTTTCAGTTTTTCCATGTGAGCAGTTTACTATTTAGGCATGTCTCATTAACCTGGGAGGCTTTTTTGTTTTCGTGTGTTCTATTCAAGTGCTGAGGAAGGCTAAGACTATCTTTTTTTAGAGGAGTCTGTGGGGTATTTTGAGGTCAATATGTGCAGTAGCGATTTCCTAAAAAAGATATAAACACATCACTTACAGTTTTCTGTGTCTGCCCACGTGGAGCCTCTGTAAATAGCTCTAAGACAGGCCTTAGCTTACATACTCACATGAGTGTCGATCTGAGATGGTAACTGTTCACCTGGCTTATGCCCTGTGAACAGCCAACAGAAATACGTAGGGTGTCTGTACGCCGAACATCCAAGACACTTGTGTGTGGATCTGTGGGGGACCTTTCCTCAGCTTTAAGCAGATATATTATGGTTTCTGTCTTTCACAAAATGTACCTATTAGTGAAACAGTTATTGTTAACAGATCTTTGAAATTAGGTTGCATTACCTTAAATGGTATATTAAAAAATATCAACACTCATGCGTTTAGCACTACTTTATTTTGTTTAAATTGAAGGTTAGTCATAAGAATTTGTAGAATAGTCGTCTAAGAAGTCAAGAAATGTCATTCATGATGGACTTGTGATTTGAGGAGCCGAATGCTTTCTCACTGTTAACCCGGAGATGTTTGTGAGGGGCTGTGGGAATTGTTTTCTATGAAGCTAACTTTAGGGAGTCTCCCCCTGAATTTAGGAACCTCATGAAGTAATCCTTCCTAGGATAAGTTCTCTTCAGAGAGTACTGACCCACATTACAGGCGTATTCTAAGACATGCTAACACTTGGAAAATCCCTTTAACTTAAAGCGCTGTGCGCCTTTCTTGTAGTTGCAAGTAGGTTTCCGTAGGAGTTCAATGCAAATGCGCCTTTTGTTTTTGACTTTCAGAACTCTATACTGTGATGAAACTGCTGACGAATCCTCAGGCATTAACGTACATCAGCCCACAGCTTTTGCTCACAAGTTACTTCAGCTCTCTGGAGTGTCTCTCTTCTGGGATGAGTTTTCTGCATCAGCAAAATCTTCCCCAGTGAGTTCAACTGCACCAGTGGTAAGAAAAACAAATGAAAAAATTTTAACTAAATGAGAGATTTTGTAAAAGGTTTAAATGAGACATTTTGCTAGGGTATACGAGGGCTGCTGGAAAGCATCCAGCCATGGAATATGAAACATGATGGCTGGATTGTTTTCTGAACAGCCCTCATATTGGTGAGTGTTCATGAGTTTTCCTCCGATCTGGAAGCGAACACAAATACTCAGTAATGGGGACATGGGTTTTAGAGATTGCAAAACACTCATAGTTATAACCAATGCTCTTCCTTTTTGCTGTGTATTAATTTGATAGAGAAACATTGGATCCTGTGTTTTTGGGGGAATGGTATATTAACATCTAATGTTAATGTTCTTGTACAGTCAACACAGGAAATCAAGCAGGGTTCATAGTCACCTCACATGGTGAATGTATTGCTGAGAATTTATCTTATAAATCGTATCCTAAAATAGCTTTGCTACTCCTTCCAAGAGCAGAGAATCCTTTCATATCTCAAAATCAGTCATTCTCTAATTTGCCTTTTATGTTATTTCATAAATCAGATTTTCTTAATTATGTAATGTCAATTAAGTTTTCTTATTGCTTTAATTTGAGCAGGTGCTGTATTTTTTTTATAAATTCCTTTTTTATGATTTGCCTTTATTACCAAGGTACCATGCTGACATACTGCTGTGTTTTCACACTATAAAATAACTGGTTTATCTGTTGTTATACAGTACATTTGTGCATGCCAAATATTTTATTTTTCTTAAGCTGACATGTGTATTTTGCATTTTGATTTATTTTCAGTAAAGCACTTTATTCTTGTTGCATTGTTGTAGGAAACTGAGCCAAAGCTGTCACCTAGCTGGAATCCCAGAATCCTTTGTGAGCCACACCCACAACTAACTAGGAATTTGCCGGAAGCAGCGCCCTCCAATCCAGTGCAGATTGGAGGGCTAATGGGTAGGCTGGAGCTGAGTCTCACATTGAAACAGAATGAAGTACTTCCTGGAGCTAAGGTCAGTACTTGTTTTATTTTCTACACAGTGAGTGACCCCCATAGGGTATCTTGGAGCTGCGGTACCCACTGTCCTGGAGTCAGCCTTTTTCCTCTCACCTGGTGCCTGTGTGCACAGATCTCAAGATGCCCCGGCCGTGCTTCAGGCTCAGGTTCAGAGTGGCCTCCTGCACTGCTTCCCCACTCCCATGTTCAGAAGCATTCATTAGTTCAGATTGCTAGGAATTTACTACTAAGTATTTCTAGCATCACAAAATAAAAACGTTTAAAGGAGAGACTTGGAAGGAAGAAGGTGACCGAAGATGTTTAATTATATGTGAGAGTATCCACTTTATGTGTATTTTGAACGGAATGGCCATTTTTTTATAGTTGTGTAATACTGATGAAAGGAGATTTTTTTTCACAATGTCTCAGCTTTTTGAAGACGCTGTAAAGCATACTTGTTTCCTAGGGAACAAGATTGAACAGTCTGTTGGAGAATCAGGAAGTGTACATTAAGTGAGTCAGTGAAAGATGTATTTGTCAAGTGTTATTTTCAGACTTTGAAAATGAGTTTTCTATACAACCTCTGTAAATTGCAGTTTAAGTTGAAAGGTATCAGGACTTCCTCACTTGTATGCCCACTGGATGTTCGAGGGACTGCTGGGTGCCAGGCCGGGCGAGCGCTTGGGATGGATGCCGGATGAGTGGCAAGCAGTCTCTGCCTTTTCATAAAAGATGTAACATGGGGGATAGAAGCTGCTGTGGGAGCATGGACGAGGAAGCCCTTGGGTTCGCATGAATGTACACAGAAAGGTTTTCAGAGGATTGCAGGGTCCCCACAAGTCCTTCCCTGGATCGGAACACCTGACTGGAGATAGAGGAGGAAGAGTGACAGTATTCCTGTTCCTACTTGTCCCCTCTCCCCTTTTATTGCCCTGTCCTACCTCAGATGGTACAAAATCCTTTCACCAGGTCTTAAGCCTCTTTATAAAATACTGGGATGGGATTGTTGGTGGAGCCAAAGCCGTAGGTACGTGCAGACACTGTGGGGCATCTCCTGCCTGCTCACATCCGGGGGAAACGACGTCCCATGCCTCTGAGGACTGCAGTGGCTGTTTCTCCAAGAGGGAAGAGCCACAGCAGGAACTTTTGTGGTTCTCTTTTGATTAATTACAGTGGTCCTAAGCATTTGTAATTTGATCTTTGTGCAGGCCACCACTTTTGTACATTATGTATTGATTTGTATAAATGCCTTTTAGATGTTAATTTTGGATATCTGTATATTAGGTGACAAATGAATATTGGAAACCATTGCATGGTGGCATTGTCTTCCAGCCAGAAATATTTGGAGGAATTACTATCCTTGCCTATATGTTCATTTTTATGTAATAATTTGAGTATTTGAGTATATTTTTTTAAAATTTTACAAAAATGAATACTAATTAAAAAAAATAAAAGTTATGGATATTAGCATTGAGAAACATAGATCTCATAAACTGAAGGCAGTATAGCCAAAGATGACATTAATTAGGGGTGCTCAGCATGTCAGATCTTTAGTCTCTTTTTGATGTTCATTAGTCTTAATGTTATGAAAGAGTTCATGGTCTTTTTAGTTGTCCGAGACTGGTACCTACCTCACATAGTGTGTAATTTTGATGTTTTACATATTCAATTTTAGCATATGTTTTCAGGAATGCATATGAAAATAAGGGACTGCCTGTATTGAATTTAGGGACATTTTGTTTCAATTACTATTTTACAATGAGTTTGTTGCAATCTGCCTTTTATTTTTCTAGAGGAAAGTAATATATACTTTGATCTTTGTATGCCAAACTTAGAATGTACCAATAATGAAATATTTCTATGAAAATTAGAAATGAAACTTTTGATTGTTCATTCTAATAAAGGTCAGATATTATATTTTAAATACTAAGAAATTTAAAAATGACTTTTTAATTTGGCATATAATCAGAAAGAGTTCCCCCAACTATCTCCACCCTTAATTCCTGTTGATTCATGGCTGGGATGTCAGCAGTCAGTAAGCAGCCCCATAAAACAAGTCATCTGTTGACTTAAGAAATGTTCAAACCTGTAAAGAATTTTTGTTAAGTGTTTATTTGAGCCAAAACGGACAGCAGTTGCTGGGAAGCAAGGTACTTCAGAGAGTAAGTTTTTTATGCATTTGATATTAAGGAGGGAATGTAAGGAAGATTATTTGAAGGTGGGACAAAGCAAAGTGGGGATCGGATTACAGGATGGTTAAGATTATGTGCTTCCTTGTGGGTGGGTGGCTGCCTTATTTCACAGTTGTGTAATCTAGATCGGGGCTGGGCAAGACGTGGAGCGCCAAGCAATTTGAGGGTGACCACCTGAATTGAGAAAAAAGTGTTGTAGTGAATGCCACATGACACCAGGGCCTCGTGACTAGGCAGCTAAACGAAAAAGAAATGTGTTTTTTTGCATATACATGTACAGCTGCCAGATATGAGAATTAGCTCTTAACAGATGAGGGGGCTGTATGTATTTGAGCAAGTGAAAATAAACAGCCAGTGGACCGTGACACTTAGAGAAAATTAGAAGTAGCTCTTGCCTTGAAAACGTCTGCCCAGGCCTGACCTAGCGAGATGTATAAGAACACAGACAGGGTTTGGTGAGGGCAAAGGTAACCCTTTTACTAAAGGAGTTGTGTACTGGAGGCATGACCTTACACCATGACCTGCCCGGTTAGGAGTTTATGGTCAGAGCACCCTGTGAGGTTTCTTTCTATAGAACCCCTTTTTCATCCATAGCACTGTGGACAGAATGGAGGGCCATACCATGGGAGGGAATGAGGACTTTTCCATCTGAGTCAGCCCAGGTTAAAATCCTGGCTCTGGATCTGTTAGATGACCTTGTGCAAATCACTTACTTTGTGAACCTGTTTCCTCATCTGTGAAGCAGAACCAGTGCAAAGAATTAGAGGAAATGCAGTAAAAGCACCTGGCACAGTTCCCCAGCACTCAAAAACAGGTGGTAACAATGGTGATGATGATTGGAAAGAGTCAGATTCTTTGGTAGATCATGGACATTTCTCAAAATCACTATGTAATTTAATTTTGTTTGTTTTTTGAATCAGAAGAGGTTTCTTTTTCTCCTGGGGAAGATGACATTTTTGCCAGTACAAGTCTTTTTAGTAATTGAATTACTTTACATTTGCAGTGGGATCAGCATTAGCATAGGAGCTGAGAGGAGCTGAATGAAGCGTAAGGCAGGCATGTTCAGCTTTTTAGAATGCGATGTAGAGGCCAGAGTGAGTGAGTGTGTCAGACTGTGTTCCACAGGCATCAGGACGAGTGGGAGGGGCCTTCTGTTTCTAGAAGGAAAAATGGGTGCAGAGCTGGGAAAGAGGAGGGAAGTCCACCAGGCACCCGCTTTTATCGGCATTTCTTCTGTGGCCTGCACGGCCAGGCTCAGCGGGGAGCGGCTGTGCGGAACACGCCGGGCTTGGAGAGACGCACTGTCGGGAGGAAGGCCCTCGTGTGCTCCGCCGAGGAGCGCTTTCCGTGGGCAGACTCACGGAAGCCAACTTCAGTTGCTCGTGGTCTGAGTTAAGCTTTAAGCGTTATGCCTTTGAGTCTTTTGAAATCATGGTGGGAATGAATACTACTGCTATCTGAATATTCTTTCTTGGAGGCTGTCTTAAGGCCTCCTAAAATACCTTAAATACACAGAAAGCTCAAATAGACAAATGTGTGACATTGGACTTGCCAACATGGAATTTCTCAGCAGGACTTGCCTCTTAGCACAGCAGTTTGATGGCCTTTTAAATCTTTTCATTTAGATTGTGTGAATTAGTAGAGAGACTCTTAGGTGAAAGAATCCAAGGTATCCATCTCAGTGTATTAAAATGCACTGCAATTTGTGGTGGTGAGATTATAAGGAGTTCACCCTGAATGTTTTCTTTGCTTTTCTTTTCTTTCAAGTTGGATATAGATGGACAGATAGACTCTATTCATCTATTCCTGTCTCCAAGACAGGTACACTTGCTTTTGGATATGTTAGCAGCTATCGCTGGACCAGGCAAGTATAACTCTGTTAATATTATTTTTAATTCTTAAAACTTCTAGTTAAAATATATAACATACATATAGAAAATTCTGTTATAGAGGAATGTGTGAAATTACAGATGTATTGTAAATAAGAATCCTAAATAGTTGCATTGGATTAGATCTTTCATTGTGTTACCATGGCACAAATTAGCATTCAGATTATATGTGTCACATGGTTAACTTTTTCAAAATTGTCTAATTTATATCCTTGGTTGGGGATAGTACTTCATACAACAGAGAAAGTAAAATTCTTGAACACAGTAAGTAGCACACATTAGGTTTTTAATGACTTATCTATAGTAAGATTTTGATTCCTAGCTAGATGCTTAAAGCTTTTGCTTGGTTCTCTGATTAGCATTAAGTAGTGATGGTTTTGTACTGACTGTGGTATTAAGTTGCTGTGGTATTAAGGCCACTGTGAAATGGAGTTATTAATAGTAATGAAAGAACAAAAATCCATACTGTACGAAGTTTTAAATTTACAAATTGATCTAACCACAGCATTATAGTGATGTACTGGCACACGTGTGCTACAGTATCCTTTTTTGATTGTGTAGTTTTGTTTTATAAATCATGATTTATTCTAAGGAAAATCAGTTTACAAAAATGTTGCCATTGGTATTGGATAAGTGGGCTTGGGGAGAGAAATGATTAAGTAACTCCAAATTTAATTACTGTTTTGCTTTCCTTTTGTATACTTATAGAAAATTCTAGCAAAATAGGGTTAGCTAATAAAGATAGAAAAAACCGACCCATGCAGCAGGAAGAAGAATATCGAATTCAGATGGAATTAAACCGGTATTATTTGAGAAAAGATTCCCTCTCTGTGGGTGTATCTTCAGAGCAAAGCTTTTATGAGACAGAAACGGCTCGTACACCTTCTAGCCGTGGTAAGCAACTCAAAAAGCTGATACCAGAACCATACATCATCATCATAGCGCAGAGTACTTGATTTTGGCCGCTATGAAGTGGAGTCAGTAATGAGAAAACACAGCAGCCATACTGTAAGAAGGCGTTGCTTTCTAAGTCCATCTAACCACAGTGTTACAGAGAATCACTAGAAAATTCCATTATCCTTTTTTGATTATGTAATTGGTTTCATAAATCATGATTTATTCTAAGGAAGGTCAGTTTACAAAATGTAGATTTACACAAGAGGTAAATAGAGGGTAATTCTCCCTTTTGTCAAATTCTTGTATTCACATGATTTATAGTAGATTCCTTTAACCAGGAACCTTTCTCTATCAATCTACCAATTTTAGGTAAATATAATCTTTATCCATTTACTTTGCATTTGCAGGTGTTTCAGAGTGTATGAGCACCAGTACCCTAAATAATAAGAATCAATTTAAGTGTGGAACCTTAAACTAAATAGAAAATTACAGTCAACTTAAGAAATTTTGACCATAGCAAACTTCTTTTGCATGAAGCTAAAACAAGTCTCCAGAAAGAAGGAAGTGACATGTAAATAGAATTCTAGATAATATATCCAGCTCTTCTTTTTAAAGAAATAGCTGTATCCACATGAGACCCGAAGTTACAAGATATTTATACTTTTTTAAAAATCTAGATTCTAACTCCTAATTGTAATATGACACTTAAAAATATAACAGTTAATATTGTATATCATATATTTTAAAAGAAAGTTCACCAGTAGGGTTGTATAACCTTTGTTAACCTACGTCCAGTTGAGTTTTCCTGTGTCATTTATAACACTGCGACGCGTGGATCTCAGCTGAGACCGGGCCACTCAGGGTTTCTCGTGTTGGATCCGGCCGTTCTGTTGTATTTTCTAGGAGAGGTTTCAGGGAACCCCTCTCTGGTCGCCATTTTGCCGAGTCCTCTATAACTTACTAATAGATCCAAATAAATTACTCCATTGGAAGTAACATAAAATTCTGGGTATCACTGTTCTATCTCTGATAATCTACAGGAAGAATATTAATGCATATATACTTAATTTAAATATGTGAATTTGTGGAATTATAGTACAATTGATAAATTTAATTCTCTCTAGAAGAAGAAGTTTTCTTCTCCATGGCTGATATGGACATGTCCCATAGTCTGTCTTCTCTTCCACCCCTTGGAGACCCCCCAAATATGGACCTGGAGTTATCATTAACTAGTACATACACAAACACCCCAGCAGGATCGCCATTAGGTGCTACTGTGGTAAAGTATCACTTCCTTTTTGTTCTTGTCTTGGCAAGTTGCTTCTACTATTCGGACCTTAGTTGTGTGTTTTTAAAAACTTCTCTTATAGCTTCAGCCAACCTGGGGCGATTTCCTTGATCATCATAGAGAACAGCCAGTAAGAGGGTCAGCGTTGCCATCTAACCTCGTTCGCCCAGCGTCTTTACAGAAGGCTTGTAAGTGAAAAGAAGACATTTGTTGATGGTTTCCACTGGAATTTTAAAAAATAGAACACTTTTGTTTTTTAAACAATGCCTTTGTACATCGTTCCTTTTCCCTCACATATGTGTGCGTGTGTATTTTATGTGCGAGGGCCGTGGGAACGAGTCCAGCCGTGGACGCCTCTGCTTTCATAGAGCGCGGCTGGATGCTTTCCACATCGCCCTCGTCTATCTGTGCTTTTCGGTCTAGTTCATTTCACAAAGTTTCGAAGGAAAATGAAGTGTTGTTAATTCACTGTGAAACATTTTAGTGTAGTCAGTTGCTTGTTCACTGTATTCTTTGGGTATTTACATACCTAAGTATTTTGAGTAAAAAATACACTAAGTTTTATGTTACTATTGCAGTTTAGGAGCCTCAATCAACCACTTGGATTTTTGTTTCACTGTTTACACTTTCCTTGAAAGAGAACCTTAGGGTTCTTCTCTGCAAAATTTAATTGAAATAGACACAAGGCTTAAAGGACAATTTGGTGAGCAGCTTGTGGTTAATCTCTGACTTTTCTAATGCATTTTTATTCATGCAAAGTTTTGTTCATATGCTTCCTGTTGTAGCATACTCTGCTGTACTTCAGGTACCAAGAATCCTCGAGATAAAATACAGAAAGATAACAGTAGTTTATTTTACTTGTTTAATGTCATCTAAACTGTTGTGTGATCACCCTTTTTTGAAAACTAATACATGAGTAAATGTTTTATAATTTTATCATCCATTATGACATAATGGATTGTTTTGAAGTGTTAAATTTTATGCATATAATTTTAACACATGTATTTCAGCTCTCCCATCTAGATCTGTTTCAGTGGATGAATCCAGGCCTGAACTTATTTTTAGACTAGCGGTGGGAACTTTTTCAGTCTTTGTGCTTCACATTGATCCGTTATCTCCACCTGAAACATCACTGAACTTAAATCCATTGACACCTCTGGCGATCGCTTTCTTTTCTTGTATAGAAAAGATTGATCCATCAAGATTTTCAACAGATGATTTTAAGTCTTTCCGAACAGTGTTTGCAGAAGCTTGCTCACATGATCACCTTAGGTAAATTCTTTTTATTTATTAAAGATCCTTGAGAAAGAGCCAAAAGTGAACTTTTGTGTCCATCCACTTACCTATCTCCATTTGTTTTTCTAATTCACCTCTTATTTGTAAATGAATGGAATGAATGAGGTCCTCTCCCAGTGCGAAGAGGTTTACTGCAGAGTCTCTCATGCAGGTTACTTGGTGTGTGAAATGTTCAGATTTGAAAGATCTTCTAGAGTTTGCAGATTATCTTTCCTTTAGCTCCTTGTCCTGCTCTTGTCAGATGTCTCTGACCACCTTTTTGCCATCATCCCCACTGACACCATTGCAATCAGAAGTAATTGGTAGTGCTGCTGATTTAGCAGCGACGCCAGTGGTGGTGAGTGTAGAATGAATTTACGAGAAAGGACTTGGAAATGATCTGTGTGCCACTGGCCCTGGGGAGATGCTACCAAGGCTGGTCCAAATTTGGGTGCTATATTTTCACTTTCTACTTAAAAAAATCAAATAGCTAGTGATCTCTCTTCGTGGGTTGAGTCCTAATAGATGAGATAAATAAATTTGAAAGTAGAATATTGCCAATGTGCAAGTGCTTTTTATTGTAACATGGAAGTGAGCTATAAATTCTCGAGTTACATGTTATTTTAGACAATGATTTAGACACATATACTAATATTTTTAAAAAATATTTTGGGCTTTTAACTTGAATTTTTTTGAAGTATTAAAATGAATATGCAAAGTAGTTTTTTACACCTAACAAAAGCATTGCTGCAGATTAGAGCCATAGTCTTTATAATCAAACTTCAAAAACATTTTTCTTCCCATTTTTGACAAGGTTTCAAGTATCTGTCATGAGAAAATAAAAGCAATAAAAAGTAGAGAAAGCTCAACCGATTAAAGTTTGAAAAATAATTTCATGATGCTTTTAGATAAATTTAAGAAACTATTAGATATATTTCATAGACTTGAAAGATTTTATCCACTACAATGTAAATTTTAAAATGTGGAAGAAGGAAGGGCAGTGTTGGGAAATAAATATATTTGGGTAATTTCCTGTCCACAGAACTGGTTTCTTTATCATGTCAGGGAATGGGACATTTGAAGTAATCTTTTTTTTTTTTTTTTTTTTAATTCATTTTTATTGTTAGACTTATTGGGTTGACATCTGTTAGCAAGGATTACATAGGTTTCAGGCCTACAATTCTACAGTGCATTGTCAACATGTGAAGTAATCTTTCTGATTAATATCCTTAGGAATATTAATTACTGACAACTTGAATTTGTCAGAATAAGTAGGCAGTTTTACACTTTATTAACACTTGTGTACTATTCTTTGACACATTGTTTAATCTAGAAGTGAAGGAAACTCTTAAATGTTGCATTTCTTGTAATAGATTTGTAGGTACTGGCATCAAAGTATCCTATGAACAACGACAAAGATCAGCTTCCAGATATTTCAGTACAGATATGTCCATTGGGCAAATGGAACTTTTGGAGTGCCTGTTTCCGACTGATTTTCATTCTCTTTCTCCTCACTACACAGAGGTAAGTGCTAGATACTTTTCCTTCAGGATTATTCTTTAAATCTGTCTTTGTAAGAATTGTATGAACAGCAATGATTTTCTTAAAAGAAGCTATAAGAGGTCATATAGGAAGGGGTGTGTTTGTGTGTGTGTGTGTGTGTGTGTGTGTGTGTGTGTGTGTGAGAGAGAGAGAGAGAGAGAGAGAGAGAGAGATGGACAGAGAGAATTTGTGTTTTGTTGAAACAGATTTTTAAGTATGGCATTGGGATTATTTCAGAGCTTAAGTATTCTTAGTAGATTAAATAGCATATATTATTAAAGGAAGGTTTTCTGATTTCAGCAAGTTCTTCTCACTATTATATTGGCACCTCTGTTAATTCATGTGATTAATTACAGCTTAGTATTTTACATTTAATTGATCTTTGTTTTTAAGCTTTTAATGTTCCATTGCAAGGATCGAACTGATTCCCACGCTCCAGTGTGTCTTCAACTTCATTATAAGCATTCTGAGAATAAAGGACCCCAGGTAAGAGGTCGTTTTCTGTGAATACCACCCGTAAGTTTTGATTTGATGTATATTTTGTCACAATTGGAAGGTTTTAGCTTAATTTTATCGTATTGTTAGTGATCATATTAATGCCCTTCTTTTCTTTTTTTTTTAAAGAGTAATCAAGCAAGACTTAGTTCTATTCCTCAGAAGGCAGAATTACAAATTAAATTAAATCCAGTATTTTGTGAGCTGGATATTAGTATTGTGGACAGGTTAAATTCCTTGCTTCAACCACAGAAACTTACTACAGTGGAAATGATGGCATCTCACATGTATACTTCATATAATAAGCATATTAGTCTGGTAAGTATTTAAAAGTTGCAGTTATTAATCACGATTATTACTATCTATTGGGCTTATTGGGATTATTGGGATTATTTCTGATCTTAAGTATTTTTAATAGATTAAATAGCATATATTAATAAAACAGCATTATTTCTAATAATGAAAAAAATGGAGACATCTGTTAGGTCTGGATACTAGACTAGCTAAGTAAGTTTTGCTAATATTCTGAGTTAAATAGGGGAGAGAAAGAATAGATTTGTTAAAAATCCAAGTCTACTATGAAAGGGGACTTTCTAATCTAGGAAGTTAGAGAGTGACTCATCACAGTATACTCTGGACTATGGCATTGTAAATCTCAGTACATTTTAGAGAAAGAATAGATAGGCTTTTATCTAAAGGGCATGTCTTTAAGCCTTTTATTTTAATGTGGCTTTGAGTAAATGATGCACATGTGTTTTCCTTTCTAAGAGCCATTTGGTGGGATCATGCTCTTGGGTTGGGTGGGAGCTTAGAGTGAATATTTAGTGCACATTTATAATATTTAGAACCCATGATGTGCCAGAGTCTGGGCTTAGTCCTGGAAATATAAAGACGAATCAGGGATGGGCCTTCGCATTTGGCATAATCCATCTAATTTCAATCCTTCTTATTAAATATCGGGTACTATAAGTGCTTTTGAATTATATTGAATTTGTTGATAAGCTAATTTATATTATTTTTTATCCTATAGTAAGGTATATATGCATCTGCTGTACCCATATCTTCACTTTAGTTAGGTTTTATTTTCATTTTTTTAGTTTTTTATATGAGGATTTACCTTTTGTCAATAGTTTTGGCTTTTGTCAATAGCCATTATGTTACACAATTTCATTAGGCTAAACTGATATGGTAGTTATTTTGAATTATATTTTAATTTAATACTGAAAGAGAAAATAATGATTATATATCATAATGTTGAATACTAATGCCACTTATGTTTATTTACTTAATTTAACATTTTGGCCTATTTTTTGATATTTTGTGTTTTAGCACAAGGCTTTCACCGAAGTATTTCTAGATGATTCACATAGTCCTGCAAATTGCCGGATATCGGTACAAGTGGCCACCCCAGCATTAAACCTGTCTGTTCGCTTCCCGATACCTGACCTCCGATCAGACCAAGAAAGAGGGCCGTGGTTCAAGAAGTCACTTCAGAAGGAGATCCTTCATTTAGCATTCACAGATCTGGAATTTAAGACTGAGTTCATAGGAGGATCAACCCCAGAACAAATTAAATTGGAACTTACCTTTAGAGAATTAGTTGGTAAGATTGAATGTGCCTGTAAAGGAGATAGACTAGACAGAAAGCAGCACCTGTTACTGAGACTTACAGTATAAGAAAGTATATGACAATCATAGATTGTAAAAAAATGAAAGAACATTAGTGAGAAAACAACAGTAACAACTGTTTCTCAGTATTGTGTACAAATACGTGATATAAGTTAGTTTTGAAAATAACTTACTTAGCATGATGAGTTATTCACTTTGTTAAAATTCTTTTCTCCAGGGCAGTAGAGTGTGTTAGTCTACATTTTTACCACCCGCCACTTATGGGGCTGCTAGCTGCCAGAATTGAGTGCTACTCTGTGTTGGCTACTGTGCTAAGCACTTCACACACATGACCTGTTTCCTTTATCATCATAGTTATTGTGACACCATATTTCCAGTCACTTTTGTCATCTGTAAGTAAGGAATCCATAGACTTAAGATGACAGAACTTCCAAGGTCATGGAGTAGTAAGTGGCAGAATGAAGATTCAAACCCAAGTCTGACACTGGAGCTTGAGCTGTGTACCGTCATACTAATTTCTAGTGACTTTTATTTATAAAATCTGTTTTAAGTTTTTCTGCATTACCATAGACCGGTCAGTGGTTCTCAACCTTCCTAATGCCGCGACCCTTCAATACAGTTCCTTGTGGTGTGGTAACCCCCATACAATTATTTTTGTTGCTACTTCATAACTAATTTTGCTACTGTTATGAATCGTCATGTAAATATCTGATATGTGTTTTCCGATGGTCTTAGGCGACCCCTGTGAAGGGTCGTTCGACCCCCAAAGGGGCCGTGACCCACAGGGAACCGCTGCCGTAGACTCTCCGTTAACTAGAACTCAGGCTTCCAGCAAAATCTCATGCAACTGAGAGTCTACTTACATTTATCCGGCATCTACCAGTCCCCGTGGGTGCCGGTTAACTGAGAGTCCACTTACATTTATCCGGCATCTACCAGTCCCCGGGGTGCCGGTTAACTGAGAGTCTACTTACATTTATCCGGCATCTACCAGTCCCCGGGGGCGCCAGTTAACTGAGAGTCTACTGCACTTTGCTTTTGTCAGCCATTGAAGAGTATATATACACTGAGAATGAACTGAGTCTAAGGAGAACTCTGAAGGTGTTGATGTTTCTTTTCTCTGATCCTTAACATCCTGCCTCTGCCACCTCACCTGCCCTCTGCTACAGCTCCCGTCCTACCACAGTCCCTCTTCTGCTCACCTCCCTCTCTAGGCACAGGCTGCAAAATTTCCTTTTCCTTCTTCTCTCTGAGTTTTACACATTTTTAGAGATATTTGCAATTGACTGTTGACAATTATGACTTCATGCAAGGGCTTTTAGGGGTTATCTGATCTTATCTCCAGTGATAAGAAATTCATTAGTCTGGATGAAAGTGATTCTTTGTAAAATCAAATGAAAAAAACATGTATAAGGTAGTGTGAAGAGAAGTAGTTCTTACCGTGCTTGGTGCAAAATAGACATTTAAGACATGTAGTTATTATCTCTATGTTCCTAGATTAACTGCATAAACTTTTATGGAGAATAACATTAAGTGGCCCTTAGGAAGTGGTAACGGCTGTATTTACTGTGGCGTGATTATGCACCTTACTCATTAAACATTGGTACTTAAAAATTTGACTTTGAACAGAAAACAGCATCTTTAATTTATCTGCTCATCCTGTCTCCCCACATTTACACATAAATCAGGAACAAATGACTACCTGCTGTAGAACTTAACCCTCCCAGACCCGAGGCCCTGAACCTAACTGTCCCCTGTACCTGGGCTCCTGAGCATGAAAGAGAAAAAACCAACACGGTACAGAAAAATGTTAGTTACATGCAAACAAGGGGTTAGAATAACCGATCCCTGACAAGCACATGAGATTTATTTTCCATTGCACATGAGGTCAGGAGACGAACGACTGGATTTCCTACTGCGCCCGAGTCTTTTATAGGCATTGCTGCAGCACCAGTGTAGAATTTTTTCACATCAGACCACACAAAGTCAATTCAAACACATGGGGGCAGACATTTGCAATGGATAACCATGAGGTTTGAACATGATTGGTTGGTTATTTTTAGTTTGTGATGCATTTTTTTCATGTATGAGGCCAAGTACCAAAAATTAGGTCCAGTGGTCTAGCGGCCGATTCAGAAGTGACCGAGAAATCGGTACAGTGGGCTGGTAGGGTTAATGTGGCATTATGTTCCTGATTTAAAGGACCTTTGCTCCCCTAAGCAGGAAAGTATCTTTTAGCTCTTGAGAAGAAATGCGTTTCAGTTAATCTGCCTTGTTTTATTAGGGTCATTCCAGGAAGACAAAGGAGAGCCATCTATTAAGTTTTTTCATGTGTCTGGTGGAGTAGATGGAGACACAGCATCATCAGATGACTTTGACTGGCCACGGTAAGTGGGCAGATGGATATGATGTAGACATTTAGTGAGATTTTTCTTTCAAAAGTGAATTGCTGTAGTCCTTTTAAATGACATTTTGGCTGTTTAAACTAAAAATATCCATTCTTTATGAGAGAACCCAGAGGAAGATGGACAAATTAAATAAAAAATATATATTGAGCACTACTCTATGAAAGTTATCTATGAGATATTGTGAGAGATGGGAGTATAATGTGTACTCTGGTCTCAAGTTACCTAGTGTAAGTAGAAGGACAAAAGAATCATTGACCATTTTAAAAAAAGTTCAAGGCTACAGTAGAAGAGATATTGTAGGGCACCATCTGGTTAGTTGACAAATGAGTTTTATGGTCAGTGACACTTTGGGATAGTGTTTTTCAAATCTGGGGAGCTTTGACAAAATACTGGATCTTGGGCCCCACCCTGAGATTCTCAGATAGAGCCTGGTATCAGTATAGTTTAAAGATTACGCCAGAGAATTCCAGTATACAGGTGGACTTAGAGCACCACTGCTTCAGGATTTCTTGGGTAGGAGTGATTATTCATTAGATTAAATTAGCCTTCTATTGGAAGTGGATTATATTTATATTTTAAAGAACTTAGTTTATTTGAAAACTTAGTATTTGGACCCTCTGTAGAAGTGCTGTTAGTGCCATCTCCCACCTTCCTCCTTTATACACCCCACCTGCTGTATGTGAGACTTGTTAGATGCTTAGGACAGACACTGTCGTACACGCCTGAGAAGGAACAGGGGTCTAAAGCATGGGTTTTATCATAAGAAATCGATTGACTTCTAATAGGTAATTTGGAAGTACAATTTACATTAGGATATCTGTAAATTAGGAAACAGTTGTGATAGTTTATAACTAGAACCAACCGATATCACCTGGTTAGTAAAAAGGGAAAAAAAAAGCTGTTCTGGATGCAGCACAGCCATCTTGTTTGAGGTGCCATGCCTCATCACGACAATGGCTGTTGCGGTAAAAAGGGACCATGTGGCCTTGTGCTAATGATGTGCCAGGAGGGGGTTAACATAAGCCTTTCAATATTGAAACTCCTGAGGGAAAAGATTACTTTGTTTGCAGTTCTGAAAATATCCCCTGATCCATCTCTCCTTTTCCATTTGGACAGTTTTTATAGCACAAGTTTTCCTGGGTGTGCAGGTATTCCATAATAGGAGAGGAGACCACACGGGGTAGGACCGGGGGACTGAGAATGAATAGGATTCTTGGGTAGCATTTGCTGGCCTTCATGAAATTGAAAAACCTTTTTAAAAGATCACATGTTCAGTTAGCTAAGAAGGAAGTGTTAATGCCCTTCTTTGATTTACTTGTTTCATCAGTTTCACACTTGTCAGTTCACAGTGTGTTCAAAGTGCGTTAGATTAGACCGGATCTAGAGAGGCCGAATCCCACCATGAATGATTCAGTCAGCGGCCTTTGTGTTAATTTGCATAAAAGCTCAAGTCTTGCCATTTCCACGTAGATCTTGATTTTGAAAATTGTCTTTGCCGTCAGAATTGTACTGAAAATGAACCCACCAGCCATGCATTCCATTTTGGAGAGGATAGCCGCCGAGGAGGAAGAAGAGAGTGACGGGCACTACCAGGAGGAAGAGGAGGGAGGGGCCCACTCCCTGAAGGACGTGTGCGATCTGAGGAGGCCAGCCCCCTCGCCCTTCTCTTCTCGGAGGGTGATGTTTGAGAACGAACAGGTGAAACGGCAGTGTGAGCATGCAGCAGTAGCCTCTGTCACAGAGCCGTTGTTTTAATTTTCTCTGTCTTTAAAAACTACTGTGCATGCTGTTTATACTAGGTTTTTAACTCCAAGATTGATTAAGATCTGTTTTTTTCTTGGTTAAAAATTAAAAGTTACATGCTTATTTACTTGGGGGCATACCCAGTCCTATGTATAGAGTAACAAGGTGCTGCCACTATTTTAAACAAAATGGTTATTTGACACATTTTTTCTTGCACTGAACTGTTATATTTTAGATGGTGATGCCAGGAGACCCTGTAGAAATGACAGAGTTTCAGGATAAAGCAATCAGCAACTCTCACTATGTGTTGGAACTTGCACTACCCAATATTCATATGACACTACCTAATAAAAACTTTTATGAGAAGCTTTATAACAGGTGAGTTGAAACACATTTAATTGAAGCTTTGGGATGGGCTTTTCTACCTAACTGCCTTCCTACCTCCCTGTTCCTCCTCCTCTTCTTTTCTTGCTTTAATATTATCTGCCACTTCAGTGTACTTTATATGGTGTTGATTATAGAGCTATCAGCATTATAGCATGCTGTTGTCATAGCAGAGTTTCCCAACCAGTGTGTCTGGTAATTGAGTTACTTATGTGTGAGATATGTATTTCTTTTGCCCTCATGTTGGCTGGTTGTCCTCTGTCACCTTACCAGAGGGTACTGAGCAGTTGTCTCTTCTATGTGTTCAGTGACATGAAAAGAACTGCAAGGTGCTTGTGTAGAGGGCCAGCAGACATTGGGAAAGAATCAGAATCTTAGAGTCTTTGTACAAGAACTATCTGTTCTCAGAGTTCAAAAGATCCTGTTAGAATTATAAACTCTAACTTACAAATTTATGTATAAAATTTTTAACTTACTGCATTTAAAAACCCTTAAATATATATATACCAAGCAAATATGTTGACATGAATGCCATTCTAGAGTTGAAAGATTATAGACAGTGATGGTCTTGGACAATTTACCTAACCTCCGTAAGCTCCGTTTCCTCATCTGAAATGGCGATGGTACTTGCACCGGCTCATTGGGTAGTTAGAAGGATTACGCCTGACAACGCCAGGGAAAGCTCTGAGAACAGTGCCGGGCGTGCAGTAAGCATGCAGCAGTCCCCACCCACTGAGGGACTCTGCCACAGCATGCTGAGAGGTGGTCACGTGAGGTTCTCAATGAAGCCGTCCTTGGTGTCTGTCATCACTAGTTTCCCATGTGTAAGCCAGTTATTCTGATTTCTGTTAATCTTCCAAAATGTTACAGCTGTTTCTGCTGTAGATTTCCTCGGTATCAAATATCTCTGGCCTGCTATTTCTGAACTATTAATAATGTGCTCAGAGTTACTCCTCACTTACTGCCAGTGACCATGCCTGTGGTGTTAGAATCAGAAAATTAAGTTCCAGAAAGATCCACTTAGTTCATTGTCTTAAAGATGAGATTCACAGGTTAGTCTGTTGACTATGGAAGACAATGCTAGTACTTCCATTTAACTTAAAAACATAATCTTAAAATTTACATTTTATATTTTATAATATATTTTATTTATAAATAGTTACATATAATTTATAAATTCACATTAGATAGCTTTCATCATTTTTCTGACTGTTAGGGTTTATACATGGTCTAAAGTTTGGAAACCACTGACCTCTGGATGGTTCTCCTTACCTTACACTTGAGGAATGTCTACTAAGAGCTTCCGATTGTGCAAGGCTAAGACTGAGCAAAAGGCAACGACCAGTTCAAGGTCCAGCTCAGGGGTCAGAATGGCTCCATTGATTTCTTTCTCTTTCTGCATAGATTGACCAGGTGGCTGTGGGTTAAATTGAGACATCGGAACAGTAAAAAAATAGTTCTAAGCAATCTGAGCGCAAAATCCTTTCAGGTTTTAAGACTTTCTCCACCTCAGTCTGTATACTTGTAAGTCCTTGGTTAGCACAGTATTTGGTTAAACTATACTTATAATAACAAATACAGCTGGGATGAGCAGATTTGGAATCAAACATAATTGACCCTTGGTGAATCTACAAAAAGTACAGCTCAGCTCCTAGGGCAGAAGAGCTCAAGAGTGCTTGAGAGTCGTCTGCCAGCAGCCAGTACATGGGGACATCAGTCCGTAAGGGTGTGAATTCCATGACCACTGTTTAGCTTTCTATACCTGTTTTTAAATTTTCAAATGAATATTATTTAAAAAATTTTAAAACACCCTCAAACTTACAGAAAAGTTGCAAGTACAGCAGAAAGAACCTTTTCCCTAAACCATTTGAGCGTAAGTTGCTGATCTGAGGCCCCTTCAGTTTTGAGCACTTGAGTATTTCCCGTGTGTTGATTAATATTAAGGACATTCTTCTACATAGCCACAGTTCAGCCATCAAAACAAGGACATTGTACATTACTATCATCTAGTCCTCAGACCCTATTCACGTTTTTCCGACTCTCCATAATGTTTTTATATATATAGATATATACATATCTATATATACTTTTTAAATATCTTTTATGAGCAGGAATTTTAACCAATTGCCTTTACTTCACATTTAAGGTATTAGTTTATTCCTATAGTGACTCAGTCATCTAGCTCTTTTTAGAAAGATAGTCTCAGGTACAGGATAATTTTTATCTTTGTCAAAAGTCTTTTAGAATAGAATATAAGAAATAATTCTAACTGGTTTTATTAAGTCAGCATTTATTAAACATCTATTATGTTTCAGGCTCCTAGCCACAGAACCATGATGCTATGTGCTTAAATATCTTGTGTTTTCTTTCTTGATATTAAATCATCACCCAACATTTTATAGTATTAATGGTATCAAGACTGTGTTTAGACAAAAATATAAATAAGGAGAACCATAAAATCATATGAAACTTATTGATAGGTCACATACCATGAAGTCCATGTTTTATTTTAATAGCTTCTCCTTAATCTGTGAAGATCAGAGAGTTGTTATGGGAATTAAGGGGAAGGGAAGGGCATTTTCTGAGGAAATTCCTTTTATACCGTCATTATTTATTTATGTAGGAGTTTAGGTGAAAATCTGGATTGAAGCTCTTTTGTTTCAGTAAGTATGTCCAAGAACCAGTGAGACAAATGAGTACCACACAGTTTGGGGGCACAGTTGTCAGTGTGTCTGAGATGAGACATAGTTCTGCCCTCTGTCCCTGGTATCCTTCACCTAGTAATGCTTCCAAAATGAGTCCTTTTGGGTGAGGATTACCGTCTGCTGAGCGTCACAGTACCAGTACTCAGATCTGGTTTATGCTTTCTAGGGCTTCAGAAGCTCAGAAATTGGCTCAGGAAGTTCCTAGACAAGTGGTTTCTCACAGGAAGGAGCCAGGCCTGCGTCATCACTGGGCACCTTGCTTGGTATTCACACCAGGCTTTATGATGAGCCGGTGCTGTTGGCAGTCCTTCCATGAGTCATCCACTGGCCCTTTCATCATCAGACCTGCAGTGCCTGCTATGCGACAGCCACTGTGCTAGGCACATATAAAGATGATGAAGACACAGGTCCCTGTCTCTGAGGGGCTACTGTCTAGGAAGGGGAAATGAGAAAAGGCAGTCCTGTATTATAGGTGCTGTGATTGAATTATGTATGTGTGAAGGGGATGCCATGGGTCCACATCTAACAAAAAGCTTCATAGAGGACATGGTAACGTCTGAATTTTTATGAAAACATAGAGCATGGGTGATGAAGCGAGGGGTGTGGCAGAAGGACATTTGAGTAGTGACAAATATTTCTTTGCAAAAGTAGAATGTGGTTTTGGCATAGCTTCAATCTATCACCCCATTAGTCACCAGTGTTGAGGGGATCGGGCAGCTAGTTAGTAGGATTCCCTGTTCCGAATGCATTCTTCGTCTCATGCAGCCTTCCCCATGAAGCTGTGCTTTCTGGTGGAGGGAGAAAAAGCAGATATCCCTAGAGCAGTGGGAGATGCAAAAGAAAGTAATTGGGAACTAGACATGATCTGGGCTCTGGTCCCAGTTCTCCCATACATGAGCTGCGTGACCTTGGGCAGGTGACTTAGCCTTATGAGTCAGGTTCTTCAGTGTTAAGTGAGAGTGAGGAATCTCCTTGGCTGCCCCGCAGGATTGATGGGAGGTTCCAGGGACACAGTGCAAGGTCTCTGACAGTTTACAGAGCTCTCAGATACGTGAAGTCGTCTTTCTGTTCTTCATGGGTGTATGGTTTTAGCTTCCTCCTTTAAAGTGCACTTAGATGTATGTAATTTGGTGCATAGAACACAGGTAAAACTAGGCAGGAATCCAATGTGGTATAGATTCCTTTCTCATTGCCCTACATTATAGCCAGATCGCTTATTTTTCCATTATATGACATAATTGGTATTTAGAAACCTCTTGTAGGATCCAATTATTATTCATGTGACTTCTTAAAGGGATATTTTTTAGTTTGCCTTCATTCAAACTAGGAATTAAGTACTTATTTTTCAACTTTGTTTTTATAGAATCTTTAATGATTTGCTGCTGTGGGAACCAACAGCTCCTTCACCAGTGGAGACGTTTGAAAATATTTCATATGGGATTGGGCTTTCAGTAGCCAGTCAACTGATCAATACCTTCAACAAAGATAGTTTTAGTCCATTTAAATCTACAGTTCACTATGGTAATATATTTTAAATTTGTTATGGTGTGAATGCCTGGTTTATCAATAAGTAGCCTTTTTTTTTTTTTTTTTTTTTTGAGAAGAAAGGGGGCAATATGCTTTATTTTTTCATTTACTTAATTTATTTATTCACTATAACATCAGCTTCATAAGAGCACAGCCTCTGTGTGGCACAGTCCTTAGAACATCATAGGCCCTTAGTAAGTTCTAGTTGGATGAGTAAATGAAGTAGTAGTAATTTATATTTCCTCACTTCTATCTGTATATTGAAAATATTGTTATTAATTTAATATGTTACCTTTGTAGTGATAGTATATACATTGTCTGAACTTCAGTGGTAAAATGAAAAAACAGCAAATGCACTTTAATTGTCATGCCAGATTCTTTGTAAAAATAAACAGGTTGTATAATAAATAAATATTCTTGAGATAATGTTCAAGTTGCTATTTTATTTAATAAGCAGTCAGAACCGTGTAATTGTGACCTTTATTTCTCACAGACGAGGAAAGTGGATCCGAGGAGGAGACTCTGCAGTATTTTTCTACTGTTGATCCCAGCTATCGTTCTCGTAGGAAAAGAAAACCAGACTCTCAGAACAAGAGCTCGCAGAGCTTTCTCTCAGTTCTCCTGAGTATTAATCACGGATTGATGGCAGTGTTTACAGACGTGAAGGTGAGGACGAGCAAATGCCGTGTGCTTTTCCAAGTGCGTTGTACTTCTGATCTACCACGGTGCACACTTCCAGTAATCGAGGTCGTTTAAAGTTGTTTCAGTTTTCTGAGATGGCATGGTGACAGCACCTTGGAAATTTAGCTTTTGTTGCAGATCCAAAGGTAAAACTTCTATTACACCTTATTTTGGAAAATGTGCTGGTTCTGCTCTTGAGGTGGTAACTAGGAATTTGGCGGATATAACGGGGGGTGAAGTAGAGGAGGAACTCATTGGGCGAAAGAGGCCCCACAGAGCATTTATTCAGGGTTTTTTGTTCTTTGTTTGTTTTTCATGTTTAAAGTGATGAAGTCATTTTATTTCAGTACTTGACGAGATACCCCATAAAACTCAAATCTTCTGCCATTATATAAAAATATGTCTCTACACGTGACCTCTGTCGTCACCAAGCTAGAAAATCGCTTCCTCAGTTTGTAACACCACCACGTTGGGTGGGTCAGGAGTCAGATCACTTGGCTGCTTGTAAGAGTTTCCTCAGCCCAATCAAGAAAGAGCCTCCCTGGGTCATTCTTATTTTTCTGCATTTAAATAATGACATCTGTGTTTTCTGATCTTTATTAGCAAGATAATGGAGAATTGTTGGAAAACAAGCATGGTGAATTTTGGTTAGAGTTCAGTAGTGGTTCGTTATTTTGCGTGACAAAGTATGAAGGTTTTGATGACAAGCACTACGTCTGCCTTCATTCTAGCAGCTTCAGTCTGTACCATAAAGGTAGGATGAATGTGTGTTTTGTTCACTTCCGTTGAGAGATGTTTAAATTTTAATAAAGGAAGTCCATTGAGAACAGAACTCTGATACCAGGAATTATTTTCTGTGGGGTGCTTTGACTGCCCTGGCGAAGTAAAACTTACTATAAATTAGAAGCTGACTGTTCTTTTTTTGCAATAACTTGACTGAGATGTAATTCACATGCCATACAATTTACCCATTTAAAGTATACATTTCAGTGGTTTTAAGTATTTCATAGTTGTGTAACCATCATCACAATCAACTTTAGAACATTTTCATCACTGTCCCCAAAGAAACTCTACCCTTTAGCTAGACCCCCCCCAAAATCCTCCCATCCCTCAGCCCTAAGCAACCACTAATCTGCTACTGTTTGTATGGATTTGTATATGCCTGATGTTTCATTTAAATTAAGTTATACAACATACGGTCTTTTGCAACTGGCATTATGTTTTCAAGCTTCGTCCAAGTGTATCAGTATTTCATTCTTCTTTATTGCCAAATAATGCTCCATTTTATGAATATCCCATATCTTATCCATTGATCAGTTGGCGAGACTTTACATTTTTTATTCTCTCTTAAGCAGTATTTCCTGTTGGTGACAAATATAGAATTTACCATTATTTGAGTGCATTTCCTGTGTTACCTTGTAAATAGACATAATGAGATACTTGCACATTCTTAATGGTTAGGACTGTTTCCTATTTAAATTTAATTTTCCTAGCATTTTTAAATCTTAATTTTTTAAGTTGGGTACTGCCAGTCTTACCAACATTAGTTGAGAGGTATTATTTATGCCAAGTTGGTTCTTGGTCATTTTGCCTCCAGGATTATGTTATACTCAGTGAAGTAGGTGGATTTCAGTTACAAAAGTCTGGGAACTAATTTGAAATAATCATTTTGTTATATTTTCACCTCAATGTGAATGTAGGCATGGTGGATGGAGTGATTATTCCTACAGAAATACGACTGCCCAGTTCAACCTGCCCCCATTGGCTGGAACCAACTATTTATCCCTCTGAAGAAGATGGCCTCAGTAGAACTTCTCCTGATGGTGTTGGGGGAGACACTCTGAATATGCTCTCTGTTGCAGTTAAAGTGCTGTCGGATAAATCGGAGTCCAATACAAAGGTTTGTGTTTGATACCTGTATATCCGATACTTGCTGTTGATTTCATTATTTGCTAAAGTGATTGCATGAAAGACACATTTATTGTTATAGAAAAGTGCCCGGTTTTGAATTGTAGGGTATGTAGGTGGTAACTAGCTGTGTTGCTTTGCAGGAATTCCTTGTTGCTGTGGGTCTGAAAGGAGCCACTCTCCAGCACAGAATGCTGCCTTCCGGCCTCAGCTGGCACGAGCAGGTAAGAGAGCTGTTAGGTATGTGTCACTCTGCTGTTTACTTTATGTGGACATATAACATATATACTGAGAAGTTCACAAATCAGAAATGTTCAGCTCAGTTAATTACTGTGACGCAAACACTCCTATATAACTAGCCACCTTTCAAGTTAGGATATGGAGCATGGTCACCACTCCAGAATGTGATTGATTTTTTACCTCATATTGTTTAAGTGCCATAATGTCATAATTATTCTGTAGGCCAGTAACGTGGTTTGAGGTATTTATAAAGATTTCTATAATTTTCAGTCTAATAATGGCATATGTTTAATGAAATACAGTTGGGTTATGTTTCACGGGAATCTTTGGGTTGACTCTTTATATGAGAATGAAAGCAAGTGCACTGATTCTTGTTCATTTTCCTTAGAAAGAGGAACTTTTTCTTTGTGCTGGGAAAATAATTATTTTAAACTTGAGTGTTTTTAGAAGACCCTTTTTTCATAAAAGTATTTAGGGAACGTCAGATGTTCTGTCTACTTATCTATAGAAATGTGAGGAGATATTTTTTATATATATATACACACATATATATACATATATATATATATATATATATATATATATGTATATGTATATGTATATGTATACACACCTGTCTATACACCTGTAGCCATCGCGCCCTCTCCCTTTCCCTCACCTCCCCCTGCCCCATATCTGTACAGTGGGATAGAGAGAGATGGTTAGTGTGAACACTTAACTGACTGTAGGGAGAGATTTAGCCTAACCTCTTTGTTTGCTCAGATTAGAAATACGTAAGACTAGATGTTGGTGATAGGGACTGGTTTTCAGACTGTGCTAGATATAAACTCAGGATAAAGAACTTATCCCAACAATGGATAATATGGAAAACCAGATGGATAGTTTTAAGCAGTCTTTAGAAAAATTTTTTTTCAATAATTATTCCCAAGTAAAATTATATGAAAGTGTATTATACATACTTTGTTAGTTTCATAAGATTTAATTTTTCTAAGGTTTCTGTTGCATTGCAGTTGTTAGAAGGGCCTTTTTATTTCAAATTCCAGTTTTGTAAATACTTTTCAAAATGAAATTTTTTAGGTGATGTTATTTTTTCTTTTAGTGTTATGATTTTTTAGTAAACAGTGGCTTTTTATGTGAGATATTTTGTTTTACATTGATATTAATGATATCATATCAAAACTTTCTTTTTGTTCTAAAGCAGGGCCTTTTTTATTTTTGTGATTATAGATTTTATACTTCTTGAATATTGCTGATGAACCTGTTCTAGGATATAATCCTCCAACTTCATTTACCACTTTTCATGTTCATCTCTGGAGCTGTGCACTTGATTATAGGTTAGTTCACAAATGGAACAAAATAAAGATGTATTATTTAAAATATGTACCAAGTGTTGGAAAAAATACATAATTCAGTAGAATTAAGGTTCAGAATGCTCTTTAAATGGTGTTTCTGTTGTTGCAGTGGACTGACGTTCTGTCATTTCCTTTCGGTATTAGGCCTCTTTACTTGCCAATCCGATCTCTCCTCACAGTTGAAACGTTCAGTGTGTCCAGCAGTGTTGCCTTGGATAAGTCATCTTCTACTCTCAGGTACCCGCGGGGACTTCGTTGTGTACGAAATGGCAGCCATTCAAAACATGCTGACTGACAGTTACCTAAACCCTTTTATTAAAGTCTCAACCTTTTGTTAAAATCAGTATTCTCTTAATGATAGTCATGTCCCTTTATCACAGTTTTCAATTTTTCTTTCTCAGGTGGTTTGTCCCATCTCTTCTATTCATTACTGTATTTCATTTTTAGGGAGGAAATTAATTCTTGAGTTTTTTTAGTTTACATTAAAAATATATGTGTACAAACTCATATAATACCTGATACACTTTATTTTCATAATTTAAATCTTGTGAATTTGGGCATCTATTAAAAAAAAAAAGGCAGAAAATTTAGAATTAATTTGAGCAGATGATTTAATTCCTTTTGTACACCGTTAAATATTCCTAGCACTCATAAACAGTGAGTTTTAAAGAAATGTTACAAGACGTTTGTAAGTCAGAAGCCGCATGTCACTTAGATGATATATCATGTGGCATATATTTGAGGTCAGTTTTTTAGATGTTTATTTTATTTTTTCTTAGAATAATCTTGGATGAAGCTGCTTTACATTTGTCTGACAAGTGTAATACTGTCACCGTAAATTTGAATAGAGGTAAGAGTTAAAAAAAAGTCTGCATCAGATGAATGCTCTTTTATCTTTGTGAATTAGTTTAAAGCATTTTAACTCTGGCATAATGACAGCGAACTAAGGATTTCATTTATTTATTTATTTATTTATTTTGGTATGTGGGTAGTTCCCTGGCTGGGAATCGAACCCAGGCCGCAGCGTTGACAGCGCCAGCGCTGAAGCCTTAGCCACTACACCACCAGGGAACTCCCTGGACTAAGAATTTTATTAAATATCAGTTTAAAGTTCTAATGTCTTTAAGGGCATCAAATTATGTATACTTTATTTAATGTTAAGATGAATTTTCTTTCTGATTAAAGTGAATCGTGTGATTCTTGTGTATGAAACTGTATTTCTACTGCATTATAAAATATTTGCAGCACTACTTGCCACGAATTGTAGAGATACAAGTTTTATTAGGTGGTGGTGGGATAAGCACTTTTTGGAAGCTTACTCAGACATTTTATTAATTTTTGAAATTTTAGATTATGTTCGTGTGATGGACATGGGGCTTTTGGAATTAACCATAACTGCAGTGAAGTCTGATTCTGACGGGGAACAAGTAAGTTACTAAAATAAGTGGATATTTTTATTTGTCTTATTTTATATATTTGGTAAAAAGTAGATAAACTGTTAGAAAATTAAGATTGAGTTATTATAAATATATATTTCCTGTGGTAAGACAAATTGTCTTATATTTTATTCACTGTAAACCTATACCAAACAGAGACATTTTTGTCTCGTTTGGAAAGTGTCTCATTCTCCCCTCCCCATGTCCTGTGCAGACTGACTCGCGCTTTGAGTTACACTGTTCCAGTGACATTGTCCATATCAGAACTTGCTCGGACTCTTGTGCTGCGCTAATGAATCTCATTCAGTACATTGCAAGCTACGGGGACTTACATGCAGCTGAGAAGGTGGACAGGAAGCCGGGAGCCCCTCAGAGAAAGACGAAGGTACAGCACAAACTTACCCTGCCCCCTGCCACGCACGTGAGTGACATGCTCATGCCACCGAGGCTTCATGACTGTCAGAAGGTAGAAAAGAAACTGAAACGTCACCTGTCTGTTCTTCACCTTCACAGTGATGGTATCTGGAAAGGTGATTCCATGGGCCTTTTTGGAAAAGCATTCTCCTGTTTGGTGTCCTTTGTTTCAGAACATTAATCTTCTCAACCAACGGGATAACTTTTCTCTAGACTTCAGTTATTTTCACCTGTCCTCAGGGAGGAAAGAAAACATTTATCATGTACGAACTTGTTATATGCAAGTCGTATGTAAAAATGCTGTGAGAGGATAGACGGTGGGTGTTAGTACATGTCACCACAGGACTTGTTTCTGTACTATCCTATGTATTTGTTATCTGTCACACTATCCAGTTTTCAGTATACATTGTCATATGCGATTTCCTTTAATCGATCATTATGTCTGTTACAGACGAATAAGCTGAAACCCAGAGAATTTAGGCAATTTGACCTAATTGTAGAAACAAGAACAAAAGCCAGTTTTTTTTTTATTCCTGGTTGAATGCTTTCTTATGTCCCCAAATGTCACCTTTCTTCTTTCTCTTATGCCCAGATTGAACAGTGTCCAATTTGTTCAGCACTTTTTTATTTTTCAGTGTGTTTTCATTCTTCATGGCCTCTTCTGTGAACAGAATTCTCAATGCCTTTGAGTTATGGAGCCTCTAGTCAGGGTCTGACTGGCCTTGCTCTATCTTTAGTTCAGGCAGACCTTATGTTATCACTTGACTTGTGTTACACTTCTGCTTCTGATTCCTTCGTGCTGCTGTATTCTCATTGATGATAAGGTGATCTGTGGCAGTTTTTTACCATTGACTCTCTTTTTGGAAACATTCTCTAGTTTATTAAGTTATTTTAAATTTTCCCTTTCAAGGTGAATGTTTCCATTTTAGAATCATGCCCACATTTAAAAAGTATGGTGTGGATTTAATGAATCCACAGTTTACTAACCAAAATGGTTAAGCATCCGTGCTGAAATTGAGCCCATGCATCTCCATTTGGGAGGTTTTCCCTCTTGTGCCACCTACTGTCCTGAGGTATCAATTCACTCCAAGAAATGGAGTGACCAACAGTGATTTTGTCTCAAAGGCGTGAAGGTAGTGGTAGCGACAGATTTGAACTTATCAGATGACAGAGCAAGATCCCCTCCCACCAGCTTTATTGCAGTTTGTCAATTTGCCTCTCTTCTCATGGGTTGTCTCCTTATGATCCCAGTTCCCCGTGCTGGTTCTAAGGCAATGACACATTTATTTCTGTTTGCCAGTAGTTGTTGGGGTGGTGATGAACTAAAAACTTAAGATGAAAATGTAACAGCTGCTGGACAGAAGAGAAAAATAAATATGTTCCTCTTTCTGGTGGTTTCTAAAATGTAATTATTTCTAGGACAAAATAATGTTAAATAGCTAGCTCTTTAGAGCAGTTTCAGTTATATTTAATTAGGTCTTTTGACTGTAGGCGGATCTTGGTGGTCATTCATCCTCACGAGGTCCAGTACTTCCTGAAGCAGATCAGCAGATTCTACGAGATCTGATGAGTGATGCTATGGAGGAGATTGACATGCACCAGGCCGCTTCGTCTGTAAAACCTCAGTCTAATGGTAGGAAAGACCGGAGTTTTCTCTAGAAGCACTGATGTTATAGCCAAGGCTAACATCATTTGTGTTCTTACAAAGTCTTTGATAATTAACTTGCTAAACAAGAGATAAGTCTGAGTTTTGCTGAATGTTTATTAGTCAATTAGCTTGTGTTTAACGAGTGTCTAGTAGTTAAATAACACCACCTAGGGTGTTGTGGGGGATATAGATTGTTGTGGGGGAAGACAAAGCTTATGTTTTCTGGTAGCTTGTAGTTTAGTAAAACAAACTGTACTAAACCAGTACTTAGATGCTAGTACTTAGAATGATTCAGAAATGATATAAGCAAGCACTTTAGAATGTGTTGTACGAGGACTGTCCTGAAAAAATCCAGCCGTAAAGCCTCTATTTTTTAATATTACATGACCAGATACTTTCCTGACAGCCATTGTTTAGTCTGACTGCTGTTAAGGAAGGATTGGAATCCGTTCATTAGACTTTAGTGAAAGTGAGATGACTTGGCTTTTAAAAAGTGGATAGGACTGACTTAGGTGTATTAGAGGTGGGGAGAGAAGGTAGTCTTGGCAAGGTCATTCACATCAACAGAGGCTCGGACCAAGGCATGCGTGAGCCTTAATGATGTAGCAGTTCACACTCTTACTAGAACAAATTCCCATCTTATTAAAAATAATTAGACAGTAAAGTTGTATAAGTAGGGAGGAAGCAGATGGTTAGGAGCCTCCAAAGCCAAGTAGAAGCATCTAAATATTTTGAAGCACCTGTCTGAAAAATGCTTGTTTTCTAAGTGGTTGAACTTAGCTATTTCTATATGTTATATAGTCTTAATTTTTAAAAATTATTTTGTGGTGTTGTAAAACTTTAGCATTAGATGTTGCTTTCATTCAAATTTAGAATAAAGTAGAACTAAAGAAGCAAATGGGAACCTTTAGCTTCCTGTGTACCACATTATTTGTAATAAATACTATTAATAGCAGCTAACCTGTTCTGTGGGAGAAGATATTTAATGACTGTTTACTGTGCAGCTTCAATATACAGGACCCCGCACTAGGCACTGGGCACTTACAAGGATGTATAAGTTAAAGGTCCTGCCGTAAAAGAATTTAAAGCCTAGTCTGTGAGCCTCTTGAGGGGCTTTGTTCATCTTAGTGTTCTCAGTCTGTATCACAGGGTTGGTTTTGAATGACTGAATGGAGAAAGACTTAGTGAATCTAGCATGTAATATACATGCATAAGAATATATTTCACATAGAGATTTTGGTGCACATATACTCCTGTATGAATTTTATGTTGCGAGAACAGGTGTCTCATGTGGGGATCCAGCACTCAAGGAACTAGTCTTTCTGTGGCCTGGAGTCACTTGACGGCATGCTTGTGTCCCCCAGCCCTCTGTAAGCATAGATCTCCTGTAGCTTTATGAGGCTCTGCTGGGTGTCACCCATTTCCCCTCCCCTTGCAATATTGTCCAGGAAGTTTCTTCCAGAGTTGTGCCCACGGGACGGAATTGTTTATATGAACCTCTGGCCAAGACCAAACTCCAGGCAACAGTACACAGCTGCTGCTGAATTCCTGAGCATCTCTCATGCCAAATAGCTAAGAGGAAGCTGTTCTGAGACCATCATTTACTCTTAGAGAACTTCAGACTTACTATTAGTCTTTTTATTAGTAGTCAGAATGCAATTGTAAAGAAAAAAAGGTATTGCAGGTGAAAGCACTCAACATAACATGTACCTGACACACGGTTGGTTAAAAAGCTTACTGGTAGTTGGTGCTGATGTTTCAGAATGTGCCAAGACTGAATGCTGTCATCTTTTTACGCAGGTGTTTTGGATGAAAAATCTCACACTCAGGAGCCGTGCTGTTCAGATCTCTTCCTATTTCCAGATGAGAGTGGGAATGTATCCCAGGAACCTGGCTCCACGTATGCCTCATTCACTCACCACTTGATTAGTGACACAGTGACAGGTGTGCCCACTGAAAATGATGATTTTTGCATCCTTTTTGCTCCAAGAGCAACCATTCAGGTAATAAATTGATAACATAATTGAAACCTTAAGATAGTGTTACCAATTTAATTGACCAAATGGTACATGAAAAAGCCTCTTTAGGTTTTATTAACTCTTTATAGTTTAGAATGACATTATTTTGTAATTTACTATTGATGCTTTGTAAATGTTTGTTATACTTTGCTATTTTTGTGGTATATCATTCAGAGACTCATATAAGATTGCTCTATATTTGCAAATTTTTTTTGTATAGATTATTAAACCTCAAATATTGTATGTAGTAAGATAACTTCAGGGTGAAATTAAATGGCAGAAAGGAATGCTGCACAGAGCTGCTAGTACAGGAGCTGGGAAAGATAAGATGTGGTTTTTATGAAGGCTGGTGTGATTGGTTGATACATGTAATTTCCATTTTAGAGTCATGCTTTTGGTGGATTTAATGAATCCACAGCTCACCAAAATGATTGAGCATTGGAATTGGAATTGAACCCAATTCAGAATGAATTACTGTTTAGTGTATGTATTAAACTGTCCAGTAGTAATTAGGAGGTAACTGTATTTATTTGACTAAGTTCTGGGGAATTAAAAAAAATAAAAGCATTCAAATTCAGGGTAAGTTCTTTATTAGGGACATGGTAATTTAATTAGGTCATTGTATTGAAGTATGTCAGATTCATAATGCAGTATTGCCTGAATTAGAGAACTATACACAAACACACATTAATGCAGACACATATGCGTGATCGTGCTTACACACATTAAATCTATGCCTTTTTTAATTGTCAATCAAATAGTAAAAGCCAAATTGAACACTATAAAAAAACTTTATGGAGTGATTAGCATAGAACAGAAAGAGTCCATTTTGTGGCTGATAATGCAGAATAGCTTACTTGATGATTGTGTCAGTACTTATCCCATTTTATATATTGAAATTACTAAAAAGAATGGAGAATCCAAAAATCCTGTGAGATAGCAGCATAAACAGTGGCTTCTGCTGCGATAAGACAGTGTATGTTACCTATTTCTTTATTTTAGGAGAAAGAAGAAGAACCAGTTGTAAAAATAATGGTTAATGATGCGATTTTGATAAAAGATAATTATTTTAGTCTGCCTGCCAAGAAGACAGATACCAGCAGAGCCCCACTGCACTTCCCTGGTCCTGTAGTTCGCTACGTTGTCAAGGAAGTCTCCCTAGTGTGGCATCTCTATGGAGGAAGGGATTTTGGAACAGCCCCTCCTACTTCTCCAGCTAAAAGTTGTATGTAAGTTAATTTCTACTAAGTTTATTTGGCAGGCCAATGTATTCTTTTTGTAGAAAAATACATAGTGTTTATCATCTTAAGAATTACTAATAAAGCAGTATTAAAAAATCATGTAATTTGTTACTCTTTAAATGTTAGTGTTAAAATTTTGCAATCTATAAACTTATTTACAGTCTTTGTATTTTTACTAAAATGTGGTGACTTAAGTAATTTCCATTCGGCACATTTTTCAGGTACCTACCAGGTGCTAGAGCCTGTGTTAAGAGGCACGTTCACTAAAATGCGTATGACTCAGACAAAAGAGAGACAGTTATGTGAGCCAATGAAGGCAATGATGTGTGTACGTCAGGAGACAGGGACCATGCCTGTCCCCAACCCTCCAGCATCTGGCTGGGTACTAGGCAGAGGTCGATGCTTTCAAAGTACTTGTTCAACGGGTGTGTTACTCAGAGGAGAACCAGATTGTGAGACTGGGCAGTGGACGGACTGCTCAGTGGGTGGGGAGGAGCCAAAAAGGCCTCTGAGGTGGTAACCTGTGGGACAGCAGTGTAGTGACTTCTAATGAAAAATGATTTTTATGAAACCTGAGTTTTCTGTAATTTTTTTCTATATTCATTGAGATTGCTAGGACCATACTCTGTCAGTGGCTGCTGAGGTAATAAGGAAGAACTTAGAAGGAGGTCTCGTGCCCAAGTCTGTCCTGTGATGTAAACAAAAACATCGTATCACAGCATAGACGTGTTAACAGACAATGGACCCAACAGCAGTAATAAAGTTCGTGTTCTCAGTGTCTCCGAAGTATAAAAGATGTGGTTTGGGTTTATAATCATATAGTTGGTGGCAGTGTTCTGAGAGTTCTGTGACCTTATTTTCTCTTTTCATCTTGTTACTTTTCCTGATGTCATCCATTTCCTTTCTTTGGCTATTTGTTTAACAGGTTTTTCTTTTTGTAATTTATTTGTAGTAGTCCGCACAGTTCACCTTCTCACACACCCACAAGGCATGGACGTAGTATGGTATGTGGGGGAAAAGGAAGAAACCACGACTTTTTAATGGAAATACAATTAAGCAAGGTAAGATGGCATTTTGAAAGGGAAATTCCCCCCAGGTGGGAACATTGGTGGGCTTCATCAGTGCCTCTCCCCAGAGCAGCATCAGAACCCCCTGAGGGCTTATGAAAACAGCTTGCTGGGCCCCAGGGTTTCTGATTTAGTAGGTCTGAGGTAGGGACCACACATCTGCATTTTTAATGAGTTCTCATGTGACTCTGCTGCTGCTTTTCCCAGGAGCACACTTGGGAAGCACTGCCCTGGATTATCTATCTGGGCAGGCCTGCCGTCGGGTAGCTCATATGAGGTTGGACAATTAATTTCTCGGACTCATCCTAGAAAAAGTTATGACACCTCACCGAGTTGTTTATACAGTGCTTCCAACATAAACCATGGTCGCAAGTTCGTGAACTTAATTGTCAGGTTTTGGGAATGACGACAGCTCTGATGGATATTCCAGAAAGAGTTTTAAAATTGCTTTGAAGGGAGGACTAGGCGCTGACATCAGTGCACAGCTTCCCAAGAAGTCCTTCGAAGGTGACAGTAGTGATGCTCAGCAGTGAGGTGTGCAGCACTTTTTCTAGGATGAGTTTGTGAAGTTAATTGTCCGACCTTGTATGTCAGGTCTTTGGTGAATGTCTAGAGACCAGTAGGGCCAGGTCACCGATGACATTATATGCATTCAAATCTGTCTGGGATTGTGCTAAGTGTCATATATAGGGTGCTTGATACAGGAATATTCTAGTGATGCCAATTCCATATATTTAATTATATCCTTGCTCCCTTTGGAACTTGAACCCTGCTTCCACTGATTCATTTTCAAGCAATTTCATAGGTATGTAAGATGATACTTTTATGTTTTATTTCTGTTGATGGTTTTGCTTGAAAAGGATAGGGATTTTACCAAGGTCAAATAAGAAATGTCAAGCTTGTCCTTGTGTGATACAGTACACATAGATCAATAAATAGGTGAACAAGTGGATATTACCTAGTTCTCCGAAGGTGGAATTGAAAGCTGAGATTTCAAAGAAAATGATGAGTGGTATTTTGTATTGCGAAGAGAAAATATAGTCTAAGATTGCTGTGTTCCTTCCTTGTCGGTGAAGGTGAAGTTTCAGCACGAGGTCTACCCGCCATGCAAGCCGGAGTGCGGTTCCGGCCTCTTAGAGCAGCCAGTCTCCCGGCAGGTGTTCATTGTGCAAGACCTGGAAATCCGAGATCGCCTCGCCACGTCCCAAATGAACAAGTTTTTGTACCTGTATTGCAGTAAAGAAATGCCTCGCAAAGCTCATTCCAACATGGTGAGATTTAAAACTTTATACTTTTTGCTGTATGAGTTTTAGAAAAGCATTTTTATTATATCTAACTGCAGAAGATTTAGATTGGGAAAAATTACTGGATATTTTTTTCTAACTTTAATATGAAAACCCCATGCTTAAATTTTTGTGTTTTAAAAATTATTTTGCATGTCACTAATAGGGTTCATTAACTATAATTGTCAATATAATGATACCTGAGGAAAACCAGAAGACCATAGTGATCTACACAAAGTATTAGTACTGCTGGAAGTGTTCAGATTTCTAACACTTTTTAGATTTGGGTAGAATAGAAATGATTAGCTCAGGATTTTTAGCAGAAAGCTCCAAGCTCTTCGGAATGCGGACAGATAGGTATATGGGTTAGCTTCCGGGGCTGGCAGCCTCTTCTGAGATTGTACAACATTAGACGCATTTTTTTTCTCTCTGAAGAGAATCCATATCTTTCATCAGCTTCTTGAGGGAATTTGTGACCCAAAAAAGTTTGATTAAGGCTTTTAAGGAAAGGGGGTAAACATTCTACTTTTTGTTGTAATACAGAGAATAGATATGGAATCTTTTATCTTCCTTTTAGTTTCTCTTTTAAAAAATGAAAACAAAGTCATAATATCATTGGGAAAAAAGGTTATTTTCTTTCTCATCTTGTAGTTGACAGTTAAAGCATTACACGTGCGCCCGGAGTCTGGCAGGTCACCGCAGGAATGCTGCTTAAGAGTGTCGCTAATGCCACTTCGCCTCAATATTGACCAGGTTCGTGCTGCAGGCATAACTCATGGGATTATGATGAAATGTGTATCTTACATGTAAAATGAGAAATTTGATTCAGTAGAATTATATGTTTACTGTTACTTTTATGAAACGTGCATAATTAAAGCAGGTTTCTGCTGGTGAAGAACAGGGCAAATTCATTATGTGTTTGGAATCTGAACTGTTGGTCAGTAAATGTTTTTAGATGTTATCTCCAGTCTCCTACTCATTGTCTACTGGATGTAGCACTCGAACCTGCTTCTCATGCTCTCTAATTCTTATGTACCTACTCCTACTGCAGATATGCAGGTATTTTCAGAGAGTATTGAAGGAATCCGTGATATATACCAGGGTGCCAAAAACAAGTATACACATTTAAAGCCATGTTATCTATGTATTACCTTTCAAAGTTGAATTGAATTACAGTAGCAATGTGTAGTGTGATGCTCACTCAAAAGATGGTGTTAATCAAATGAATGCTGGCATCACCATGCCACAGGCAGAACAAAGACAGGCAGAACAAAGACCGGCAGAAGCACAGTTGTTGTTTGAGGAGTGCAAGACCATTTTGAAGTAGTATTTGAAATTTGAGAACATTTTTCCGACTTAACACCCCTTGGCTCCTACCTTGGGGGACCTTAAAGGATGTGGGGTACTGTAGAAAACCAGCTACACTGGTGGTAATTGGGGAAGAAACTGAAACGGCACGTGCAGCGATACAAGTGGAAACTTTGGTCAGCGTGGCTCACGCAGTAGTTCGCTGTAACCGCAAGTGTCTGGACGCTCGTGGTAACCACTCTGAGCACCTCTTGTCATTGCAGAAGTCAAACGTGACTTGTATTCAATTTTTGCTGTCGGTATATACTGAGTATTACAATTTTAATACAGTTTTTTTCCTTTCTTAAAATGTGTATACATGTTTTTGGCACCTGGGAGAGAATTCCTTCTGTCCTGAGTAAAATAACAAATTAGTAAATCGACACCTACATAGAGGTTTGTACAAATCACAAACAACAGAGATTTTTTGAAAGACAAAGAAATATACTTTCTCATATTCTAACAAGCATCCCATCTAATTATTTTGGGCTTTGCTTTGACCCAGAGAGCTGTTTAAAACATAGTTAGTGCCTCTTCTACAGACTATTCAAGGTACATGAAAACATGAAGCTGTGGAGTAGTCAGTGAAGTGGTGAAGAGCAGAGGCTAGGTCAGATGGCGTTTAAATCTCAGTTCTCTCTTACTAGTTGTGTGGCTTTGGGTGAGTTACTTAACTTCTCCAAGCCTCAGTTTCTTCATTGATAAAATGGAAGAAACAGTAAGTAATACATGTAGCATCTGTTTTTTAAAAATGAGGGTTAAACGAGATTAGTGTATGTAGAACATTTAGCTTGATGCCTGGCATACAGTGTTAAACATAAAAAAATGTTTATACCAACTGAAGAAAATAAGTGGAGTTTGGAAATAATCAGCTTTTGAAATAACGAATCCCTCCTGTTCTGCCCTTACTGATGGAAGATCAGGTTTGGAAGCAGAGTGTATGTGGGGTGGCATTATTTGTTTGCTTAAATAATATTGACTGAATAATGTTGACTCATTTAAACAGTGAACAGGCATTTCAGGAATAAACTTAAATGATACCTATATTATAAATGAAATATAGGCGTGTCTCAGGGAAAATCTATTGGGAAGCACAGAAACTTAGCACAACTTTACGCTCATGTTTGTAGCTTCTGAGCTGGGTCAGACTGGCCAGTGTAAGCACTTTCGATTTCTGCTTTCTCACTGTCAGAAGAATACCTTTTGGTACTCATATTTTAATTTAGTTTATTCATACATTGGCCTAGTAGGAATATGATGAAGTATTTATTGGGAATTTGATCTGTGACAGTTATGGGAAATCATGTGTGAGCAAGAATTTCAGGAAGATACATCTTTATGGTTGGACTTTACTAGACTTAGCAAGTCTAATTTTCATGAATAGACTTTTTTCTTTAATATTGAGCTTAATTTCTAATTTAGAAGTATAAAGCCTTATGATTTTAAAATGGGGAAATATTAATCTTAGGAAAAACAGTCAGGGAAATAAATGTTATGACTCAACTGAGGAGGGATGGGAAGTAATTCCCCAATATAGGAAACCTAGGAAAACTAAGCATGCTACAAATGTGTGAGCCTTAAACGAGGTGTATTGCTAATCAAAGCCTCCTTTCTAGTGTGCGTTTTCCAAGATTGACACACCTGGTATTCTGAGATAGCAAACGGTCATCTGAATACAAAATCACATATTTGTGTTTTTCATTCTTTTTTGAAAGCAAATCAGCTGATGAATGATAATGCTTTGACTAATACTTTTTTTTGCCAAGCATATCTCTGACTTTATTTATCTTAACTGGATCACGGAAGTGAGTATGAAAGCAACACATGGTTCCCATCATGTTAAAAAGCTGCACTGCTGTTGATGTTCAGTGCAATTGCCTGCAAAGCTCAGCGTGGCTGTGGGTAGGACAGGCAGGAAATGCGGCGGGTGGGGTGGTCTCCATCTAGAGGTGGAAGTAGACGATGAAGGCTGCAACGGTAGGCAGTTAGGGAGCAGAAATACAAAGGGCCAGATTTCCTGACTCTCTGAGTCTGGTGTTCATTTCAGTATTGGGCTGCCTGGAAATTGTGGAAGGAAGAAAAGTCAGTCAGTTCCATCATTTGCTGTGCCAACCTCATCCCAGATTCTGTACTAGGATGCTGAGGATACAAAGGAGAGTGAACACCCCATCCTCAGAGGTCTCTGTAGTAGGGAGACCAGCATCAAACATGACTTAACAGGTGGTACGAGCACCAGTAGCAAAGACCAGCATAGGCTGGTAGGCCTCACCCAGGAGGGCTCCCAGGCCAGGCCGGGAGTTTGGGACAGTACGCGGTGAGCAGGAGAGGCTGTTTGGAGGGGGTGCCACTTGAGCTGGGGCTTACAGAATGCAGTGGAGTTCACCATGTTCAGATTTTTTTAGAGGTGTTGAGGGCCTAGTTCAGGTTGTGAGATGAGATGTAAGGCCGTTTGGGTAAGATGCGTAAGTGTGCAGCTAAGCTTGGAGAGGATGACTGTGTAGCAGGACCAGCTTGCACCTGGGTGGTTTTTCAGTGCCACTGCTTAATGGCCTGAGTATGACATGAAAAGTAAATTGTTTAACTCTTTAAGTCATATTGTTAACATCTTCTATCATAAGACCCTAAAGTTAGAAATAATTATTTTATAGTCAAAGTTTAGCATAAATAATAAAACAAAACATTTAGTTTTTAAAAAAATTGGTCGTATTGAGGTATGATTTCATTTAATAAACAGCACAAATTTTATGTGTACAGTTTGAGCTTGACAGATACATAACACTTGAGTAACTACTGCATCAATTGAAATAGAGAACATTTGCTGTACCCAGCGAAGTCCCCTCATGTCCTGTCATATTCCGTCTCTACCACTTTGAAGCCAGCACTCAGTTCCATCAGCACGAGCTGGCTTCCCCAGCCCACAGCTTCCTGTAGAGGGACTTGTCCCTGGTGTCCTCTCCACAGCCTCCTGTCTGCGAGAGCCACCTGTGTTGGCCTATAGCAGCAGTCTGTCCCTCTTATTGCTGAGTGGTATTTCATTGTCTGGCTATACCACAACTTACTTACCCATTTATTTATTGATTCTTGGGTTGTTTTCTTAGTTTTGGCTCTTTCAACTACAACTGTTAGTAATTAGTGGACAAGTCCTTTTATGGACATATGTTTTCATTTTTCTTGGGTATCATAAACAGATTTTTGGGTCCTAGGGTAGATGTGTGTTTGACTAGGATAGGAAGCTGCCAGACAGCGTCCACCGTGCTTGTACCATTGCACGTTCCCACCAGTAACAGGAGAGCTAAAGTGGTATGGTCGTTTTAATTGTAGCTAATGTTTTATTTGGTGTTCACGGTGGTTTTAATTTGGATTTCCTCATGACTGATGATGCTGAGCATCTTTCATGTGCTTTTTCATCATTTGTATACTTTTTTTGTGAAGTGCCTTTGTATTGCTAGATTTATTTAATAAAATTAGGATGTTTGAGTTATAGAGTTTACCATAAATATCAAAATAAAACATTCTGAGAACATTTTGAAAAGCTGATCATTAGTATCCCTGTTGTTTTGTGTGTTTGTAGTAAAATGGGTAAAAATCATTTTCTCTTTAGTCTTTCTTTTTTTAAAGAGCACATTTATACCTGAATTTTCTGATTTTTTGAAGGCAGTCACGGAGTCAAAGCAATTATAGCAATAAAACATCGCCATCTAGTGGCCAAACAATAACATTGTATACACGATCTGTTAGCATTTTATTAACAGATACTGTTTGAGAGAGAGATATAATAATATATATTAAATGTATATATTATAAGTAACTTATAAACATGAATTATTTACAGCATACATACTTAATGTATCTTATTAAATGTATGTTGTAAATATACACACTATATAAAAATAAGTGTAAAGCATGATGGCATACAAAGTTCACGAACCTTGTACCCTAGTGCAAGAGCTGGAATATTTTCAATACCATTGAAGCCACCTGCTTGTTTTTCAGTCCTGTCCCTCATTCTCCTGTATGCCACTTACCTGGAAAAATCCCTTCCCAACTCCTGCTGTTTACACTTCTGAGAAAGGTGATCAGTAGTCGATCAGGTCTCTGGGAGTTGCCAGGCAAATTTCTGGTGTGCTGCATACCGAATAGCGTGACTCTCTGCTTCACCTTCATGTTGCATTTTGTTACCATGCTAACGTTTTATATTTATTTAGAATTTTTTTAAATGGAAGAGAAAAGTAAGAAAGAACAGGCATTTAATTTTCTTATTCTCCAGAATGGATTTGTTGGTGGTTTGAGTCATGTAGGCAAAATGAAGCTGCTACTAACAGGCAAATACAGTTTGTCCATACAACATCGAAACAGATCCATGTTTTTTTCAGAAGAACCCACACTGAATGGGTGACTATTTATTCTTAATTTTTATTTTGAATACCATGTCCAGTGGAGACCATGTATTAAGGTGATGTACCATAGTGGTATAAAAAAAGCAGAAACAAGACATTAAGAACTTACAAGGCACATGCACGCGTGGAGCGCGTGCTGGCTGCTGCCGTGACTGTTCGTAACGTTAGCCCCGCGTCAGAGACCGAGGCCGAATGAGAAGGGGAGTGCTGCGTTTCAGATGGACCTCCATTTAGAAATCGCTGTGTCATTTTTAACTTCTCTGTGTCTTCATTTTCACATCTATAAATTAATTCTTGTAGAGTTGTGGCAGTTAACGAGAGGGTGTGCGTGAGAGAGAGAGAGACGGGAGAGAGCAGTGCCTGGCCGCGTAAGGGTGCGATTAGTGTTATAACAAGAGTAAAACGAGACTTCCACGTGCTTTGTTTCGCAGTTTCAGAAATAGACGGACCCTTTCCCCTGTGTTACTTACAGCCACATCTCTTACTTTTAGGATGCTTTGTTCTTCCTGAAGGATTTCTTCACAAGTCTTTCTACAGAGGTAGAGCTTCTAATGGCTCCAGACCCAGAAGGTACTAAATGTGTGTACTTTGAAAAAGCCCATAACAAGGACTTGGATTGATTTTGATTGTTACAAGTTCTTTTGGAGAATGTACTGATACAATCTTTATTCTCATTTATATAAATGAGTTTTGTGTTTATTAAATTATGCAAAAGTAGTTTATGTAAAAGTAATAATTTAAAAGGTGACCTAGTTTTCTCTGTACTAGTAATTGTGTTTATTAAATGAAATGTAACAAAACAAGTTAATTTTAAGGAAGCTTGCCTTATTTTTCAAGTGTGCACATTACATTTTCAGTGAAAAAGTCTCCTGGAGCTGATGTTACCTGCAGTTTGCCAAGGCATTTAAGTACCTCAAAGGAGCCAAACCTAGTGCTTGCTTTCCCTGGGCCAAAGCAACCCGTTCAGAACGATGGCGCCAGTTCAGCAGAAGTTAACGGGGAGGAACCGAAGGACTTCTCGGCTGAAGAAGCGTCATTTAGTGATCAGCCTGTGTTTTTTAGGTAAGTCATTTAATTTGGATAACAAACGAAGTTTCCAAGGTGGTCCTTAAATGCGTGTGTGTGCAGGTGGTCATGTGGTTACAGCGGCTTGTCTTTGCACTGCCACATTCCCTCACGCGACTCGCACCTCTCATCAACACGTGCTAAGCCTTGTTGAGGACTCCTCTCTTACTGGGTAGCAGGAGTCTCCTTTTCCTCTTAACTTCCTCCTTTTCCTCCTCGGAGCCCTCTCTTCCCAGTCACTGTGAGGGCTACTTTGTGCCTCCTCAAACACAAGGCTGTCCATTCCTCCTCCTCCTGCAGGACGGGAGTGTTCTGTCTCGTTTTCTGTGTCTGCCCTCCTCTGCCATGCCTTTCCCCACCCTTCCGTCCCTGGCTAAGTTGGCACTGCCAGGGAACGTGGGTCTGCTGTGACTGCTGCCCAGCCACTGGCGCGCTGGCTACGTGTCGGCGTTTAGCCCCCATTTCGGACTCATGCGCCCTCCCTGTCCTCTTTGCTCAGTCTCGGGGGGTAGGCATGGGGCTTCGGCTCTATCGGAGGGAAAAGGACGAAGCCCAGCGCCACCTCTGGTGTGAGGGACAGCTGCCTTCCCTGGTTGTCTGTGCTCCTTGCCCACTGCCATCAAACTCTGTCCCCAAACTGTCTTTGCCTCTAAGTTCTGAGTTTGGACTTTGGGCCAGAGTGGGCAGTATAACTATTTTAACGTGTTTTCTTTCTTTAAATATCATACTGATGAAAGATAGAAAAAAATAACAGAATGTGAGAATTAGAAAGACCCTGGGATAGAAGGTCTCTGGTGTTCGCTAGATGTTTCTGCTACAAAGAACCTCTTTTATTATTTGATCTTTTTTATCTTTTTCATTAAAATTTTTTTCTACCAAAAAATTGTGTATCCTAAGTAATAATTTGAATTCTCATTTTATATTAATCACATGTAAACTACCAATTTGATTTTTTGCAAACAGTGGGTAACCAGGATAAAAGAAATTGAATTGTTAAAATTCTGACTTGAAAGCAAAGAAACTTGACACTTTTTAGTTTGCATAGCCTTACTTACTTAGGTAAATGTTTATTTTTTTCATTAGACTATTTAAAATAGCTTACAGATTTCTATTTCTACTTCCAAAAGCTCCTAGAGGGCCCAGGACTCGGGGGTGGTAATCGGCAAGAGAGTCCACAGTGGTCACTTTACAGTGGAGGACATTGACACCCAGAGGAGTGAGTTGACTTGCTCACAGTCACACAGTAGCAGAGCCAGGACTAGAATGTGGGTGTTTATCTCCACTTTAGTGCATTTTCAAGTGATGACCTAAGAGTCCCCCTCAACATTTAATCAACGAGTATTACACAAATACACAAGTACGCCACGTTTTATTCTAGGCACAGTGGACAGGCAGAGAAAACTCCCTACTTAACTGCACTTACAAGTAACAAAAACATACGATTGGTTCCATGATGTGCCATGGAGAAACCAGTGAGAAAGGAGGCAGATGTGGGAGAGCTGTTGTCCAGGCTTCTTGTGTGGTTGACGGGGACACAGCTTTCCCTTTCACTGCAGCTCAGGTGGTCTTAGTGGGATGGCTTAGGATACGATCACTGACATTAATGCTGCAGAAAAGGTGTTTTCAGCTCCAATTTATAGTCCAACGTCTGGAAGCAGCTTCTTGTGTTTGATGTGTACCATCAGTGTATGATTACAATTTCATTATCAAAGATGTGTCAACACCTTATTTATAAGCAACAGTCTTAGAACACTCACTAAAGTTCACAAATGTATTGACGGAGACATTTAAATTCGGAGAGTTTTTAAGTAACTTGCTCCTGATTGCATCCCACGTAATTGATAAAACTGGGATTCATGTGCATTTCTTCTGGTTCTTTCTGCTTCAACACAGAACTAAAATAAATACCTCACCCCTTCCTTTTTCTGCTTCTTGGTAATGATTATATTATTTGGTGTAATCTTGAAGTTGCTTTTATTAATTTGTTCTCTTACGAATTGAGAGTATCTGCAGAATAAATTTTTCTAAGATAAACACTATTTAGTTAGCCAGGAAAAGGTTTTTGTGAGAAAATTTAAATAAAATTAATGTCATTTATGAGATGATTAACATTTATGAGATGATTAACATCTAGTCCTGGCTCTGCTACTGTGTAACCGTGAGCAAGTCAGCTCACTCCCCTGGGTGTCAATGTCCTCCTCTGTAAAGTGACCACTGTGGACTCTCTTGCCGATTAGTTATTAATTTAAAAAAGGCATTCTCTTTTATTTATATTGTAGTTTTGCTCTTATTGTCCAGTTCAACTAATTAATATCTAATTTCAACTGTTAGTAACTTTGAATATAATAGCTCCCCTGTTTTCTTTATCTCCAGAGAATTTAGGTTCACAGCAGAAGTTCCTATTCGGCTTGATTATCACGGCAAGCATGTATCAATGGATCAGGTTGGAAACTCTGTATAAGTACACTCTACAAAATTGTCTCTTTTGTTTTCCTAATAGACTCAAGTTTTTAAAAAACTTTTTAATGTCATATATATAGATATTTGAAATGATGTACAAGATTTTAAAATTTAATTTTGTTATTAAAGTAAGTTAAATATCACTTAAAAACCCATAAGTAAAATTTGATGTAAATTGGGTCATACCTACTATAAAATATGTATTTTTTGCTGCAAATACTTTATAATAAATATGTTAGCTTCATTATGAATATTGCTTTGGCTTTTCCAAATATCAACTATTCTAAATGTCGAGTCTCTCAGTTTACAGATTAATCTGGCCTTTTTTTAATTTTCAAGGGTACATTAGCTGGGATTTTGATCGGTTTGGCCCAGTTAAACTGCTCTGAACTAAAGCTGAAGAGGCTTTTCTATCGGCATGGGTAAGTCGGTTTATTGCAGTGGTTCCCAACCTTCCTAACGCCGCCACCCTTTAATACAGACCCCCATAAAATTATTTTCGTTGCTACTTCATAGCTAATTTTGTTATGAATCATAATGTAAATATCTGATACGTTTTCCAGTGGTCTTAGGCGACCCCTGTGAAAGGGTTGTTCGATCCCCAAAGGGGTCGCGACCCACAGGTTGAGAACCGCTGGTTTATTGTATGAGGCTTTGAGGTATAGTAATAAAGTTAGTTTACAACAAGTTAAAAATTGAGTCTCTTTAGCATGCATAATACTTTAATTCTTTTATTGCATTGGCTGCAGAGAGCTCATTTTTAGAGGATCCTTACTGATTAGGGGCTAGTGTTTATTCTGAGAGAATAGAAATAGTTTGACAAAGTAGGTTTTTTCCAAAACAGCTGTACTAATTTTTTAATAATTTCCCAAAGTTGTAAATCAGCTGAGTTCGTGAAAAGACTGCACATTCAGAAGATAATGGTTCTTAGTAGCTGAGAATTGTATGCCAGTTTATAGATGTTGAGCTTTAGGTGTTCAGGAAATAGGAACAGTGGAAACACAGCTATTCATGTTACCTAAGCCTCGTAGAAATGAACATTACAAGCGGATTATATATGTGTATGAACACATTTATCTCTGTGTATGTATATATCCAGATTGAACATCTGTAATATTTTGTCCTTCTAATTTGTAAATTTTAAGTAAAAAACATCCCCCAGACTTATCTAAAGCAAAGAAGTTCTTTTTTCTTTCCATATGCTAATGGTCATTTGCTCTAGTTTGCTAGGGGTTGACAAACTGTTCTCGTATGCGATCAGTGAATGGCTTACTGATATTAAGAAAAACCAGCTACCAGGCATCCTGGGAGGTGTCGGGCCCATGCACTCACTAGTACAATTAGGTGAGTTTCCTTTTTTATTCAAAAGACAATTTATTTTGCCTGATCAGTAATGCTTAACCCTTTTGTTGTTATGGATGTCTTTGAGAGTCTACATGAGGACAGTCTTTCTAGAAAACCTACAGTTGTAGTCAGACACTCGCTTTTCAGGGGCCGAAAGCCCCAGGGTTAGAATGACAGCTGTGATCAGAGCCCCAGCACGCTTGTTGACTGCCATGTGTTGACTATTCTAGTGCAAGGCCTAAAGGACCTGGTCTGGTTACCAATAGAGCAGTACAGGAAGGATGGCCGCATCGTCAGGGGATTTCAGAGGGGTGCTGCCTCCTTTGGTACCTCGACAGCCATGGCCGCCCTGGAACTCACCAACAGGATGGTTCAGACCATACAGGTATCTTCCCATAGACCACCTGACCCTTTACAGACAGGAAGGGCCTTTGTGAAATGGTAGGGGTATTTTGTTTTTAAGACAATACTGTGGAAATATGCAAAATTAGTAAAATACGAGAATATAAAAAATGAGAATAGATATTTTATTTGTAAGGATTTAATGTCATGCTTTTTAAATTGCTTAGCTGTTCACTGTTACCTTATTAGTAGGAAAAAAGCAGTGGAATAGTGTCAAATGTGTTTGCCTGTTTCAGGTCAGTTACAGCCATTAAGTTAGCCGAGGGTTTATTTCCCCACATCGACATGAACAGTCATAATTGCATGTGAAGGAAGCAGTGTAGAGCAATCAGTCGTTGCATTAAGGTTTGTTATGTTAAGGATTAAAGTCCAGTTGACTGTATCCAGACTGTGCCTTCTTGACTAACCTGGTCACTGGGAGAATGTTCTGAGCCTGAAGATACCAGCTTGACCCAGATAATGCTAGTTTTTAATGTACACTTCAGTGTTATCATAAAAGGAATAAACCTGTGCTGTGAAGAGCTCAGACACTGCAGAAGCGCTGTGCGAGGGCCCGTGCGTCCCTCTCTCCTTCCTCAGTCCCCGTGGGACGTGCACCGTTGGGGCCTGACTCTGGACTTGCTCCTGATTCCCTTCTCCTTTCTGTTAAAATGGTTCAGGCAGCAGCAGAGACAGCTTATGACATGGTATCTCCCGGGACCCTTTCTGTCGAGCCCAAGAAGATCAGAAGGTTCCCTCACCACCGGTTGGCCCACCAGCCAGTCGACCTGAGGGAAGGTGTGGCCAAGGCCTACAGTGTTGTGAAAGAGGTAGGTGACCCTTGAGTGGACGAGCCAGAACCAGCTCCCAGCTTTCCTTGGTCTCATCTAAAGGACACCCAGTGGTTGGAGTTGGTTCCAAAGAGACCCCTGGGAGTGGCTTTGGAACTGCTGCCCACAGTGAGGGTGGACTTCTGCGGAGGTAAGGGGAGAGGGGTGGCTCCGGGCTCCCGGGAAGCGGAGGGACCTGGGGGAAGATTGAGTTTCTGTCCCGACAGAAGTACGCAGGGAGTCAGGGCACACCCAGGTGCTGAGTACCTGGGCCAGCACCTCTGTGCTCTGCTGTGTTGACTAGATTCGTGTAAGGACACGGCTTTTCAGGTCAGTCACTCCCGTGCCGCCACCCCCTGCCTTCACCATCCTGACGATGGTGCAGAGTTTTCTGTACCTGCTCTTATAGCTCTGTTATACTAGTGTGTATTCATAAGCAAAACACACTGTTGCTATTTTAAAAGTTAATATATATGGTGTCATAGGTATCCTTCTGTAACTTACATCTTTTGAAATAAATTCATGTTGAGGTATGTAGATCTAATTTCACCCGTTTTATAGTATTTCATTGTATGAATATAGCATAATTTATTTCCCTATTGGTGGGTGTTTAGTTCCCATTTTTTCCTTAAAACACCATTATAGGAATCTCTATATAAATGTATCTCTTTGTTGATGTGTGCAAGAACTTGTTAATGAGGTGATTTATAGTTATTTGAATCTTGAGATCTTTTAGACCAGGGCTGTCCCTGGGCCACTTTTGGCTTCCCTGGGCCACACTGGAAACAGAAGAATTGTCGTGAGCCACACATAAAATACAGTAATACTAATAATAGCTAATAAGCTAAACAAAAAAGTTCCGTGCATAATTTTTGTAATGTTTTAAGGAAGTTTATGAACTTGTGCCGGGCCGCATTCCAAGCCGTCCTGGGCGGCATGGGGCCTGCGGGCTGCAGGTTGCTCGGGCTTGTATTAGACATTAGACCAAGCAGTGGTTTAGTTGCACCAGTGAACCCTGGTTCATTATGGTGGTTGTCAGGGGCATTCCCTGTCTTTATCTTTTGTGATGTTCTTTTTAATATGACATGATGTTTGAAGACATTTATTTATGATTGATGCACATATTGGTATTTCATTAAGGATGTGGTCCCCATCGTATTCTAACAGGCAGAAGCACCTAGGACAGTCTTTCCCCTGACAGAAGTAGCAGGAGCAGTTGGTAGCAGGATGATAGTAGCTCTTGGACCTGCAGCACTGTGCAGTTTGCAAAATGCTTGCCTGATTTCATCTGTATTTGTCTTAAAATACTTGTGCACTTATTTGGGGCCGAGCATGTAGTAACCCTTAAAGATAGGTGGTATTCCTCACCTTCCGAATCGCAGTGGGGCCAGGAGCAGCCCCTGGGACTTGGTGCCCTGTGAAGCTGTCCCTTGGAGAATGGAAGGAGGGAGGGAGACCGCAGTGGACATGAACTGAGGGAGGGCACGCTTGACTGGACCGGATCTGAGTTGTGTATTGAAGCACTTTTTAAGTATAGGTTTCTCGATGGTGGTAAGTATTTCCTCCTCCTTTTAGATGTTAATAACTCAGAGATGAAAAGAAGACCCCCCTGTGGCTCACAGACAGGCTCACCCTTTAGCTCAGGGCTCAGCACACTACAGCTTGCAGGTCAGATCGGGTCCAGGCCCGCTTTGTGTGCACCTTAAGAATGATTTTTACAATTTTAGAGGCCTGTAAAAAGAGAAATGGAGGAATAAAGAACAAAGACTGTGGCCCACAAATATTTTATCACCCAGCCCTTTGTAGAGGAAGTTTGCTGACCCTTGTGTTCCGTAGTTCTGTTTTGTGGTAGGTAGTTGTAAGGGTGGTGAAGTGATCTAGGAGTTATTTAATTAACACTTAGTACCTTTAAGCTGTGCCAAGCCCCTTAGATCTATTTTTTTCATTTAATTCAAGCAGCATCATGGTATTTTCATTCCCCATGGAAAGGACTGGTCTAAGGTCACGCAGCTAAGGGACGGAGCTGAAATTTGAATTTACTTCTGTAGTCTCCAGACTTGTTGGTATTAGACATTATGTTATAATAAACTAATTCCTTCTTAGGGTTTGTGGATTAGGGAAGGGAGCCTGGGGGAGGGGGAGGAAGATGATGTGGACAGATGGAGACATTGTAAGCGTTTGCTTCGGTGCATTCACGATTTCATTTATTGGCTCTTGCAGATATTTTAAAAATAGTATCTACATTTTTTTTTTTAGTTCTCTACTTTTTCCCCTGTGGTACGACATGTTTTGCCTGCTGTGTTCAGTAGAAATGATACTCTTGTTAGCTTGTCAGTGATGGCTAGATTCTGGGTTAGGATGAGGTTCCTTGATTCCCCAGGAGACCTCAGAGCTCCTTGCATTGTGCCTGTCAATTGAAATGGTCACAGTGGAATGGTGCCTCTTGTCCCATGAGGGACTTCTGAGCTAGACAGATGGTAGAGCTTCAAAAATCGTGTGAAGTTTGACTACTCTGGCTTGAGCTAAACATTTATACGAGGGTGGTCCGCAAAGTGTCCAGCCAGGTAACATGAAAACTAGAGGCACTTATGGCTGGAGTTTTTCCGGACAACCTCGTACATTCATTCAGCTTAGCAGTCATGATTATTTTAATGTAGGGCAGTTATAAGAAAGAATAAAAGTGCCACAGAAACTTTGTTTCTAATTATTCAATATGCTCCTGCTTTTATGTTCTTAGAATTTTCTCCAGTTAATCCAATGAAATGCCCTTTACCTTAATTGAGCATTTTAAAACAAATTAAATAATATTCTGGAGCTTAGTGGAATTAAGTTTTCTTATTACACTTGAACCAGAGGAACTATCATAGGCCTTTATTTTTTATTTTATTTCAAAAGATTATATTATTCCAAAGCTAATTCCCGAAGCTTTGTTTGCTGAGTTTGATTTAACTAGTGATTAATTCGTAGCCAGCAAAGCTGCTCCTAGATCATGGAGTACTTCTGTAAGCTTTCCAATGTGACACTGTCGTTTAGGTACATTTTCTGCACACGTCTCCAAAAGCACTAAATCACAGTAACTGCCTCTTGCTTTCCCCTAGAATTAGAATTTTGTCATAGAATTATCCTGGGTTATCTTCAGAAGCACCGTGGGTTTTTTTTGTTTTGTCTTGTCTTTTTGGTGTGGTTACAACATAATGTTGATTAAGTCTAATAAAGTGTGATCGTAGGGTACTTTAGGGGGTGCCTGACCAGTCCTTTACTCCCCGCTCTCCCCTCCCCCTCAGGGCCTCACAGACACGGCTCACACCATTTACGAGACCGCAGCGCGAGAGCACGAGAGCAGAGGGGTGACGGGGGCCGTGGGCGAGGTCCTGCGCCAGATTCCTCCCGCCGTGGTGAAACCTCTGATTGTCGCCACGGAAGCAACGTCAAACGTGTTAGGTGGCATGAGAAACCAAATTAGACCCGACGTTCGGCAAGACGAGTCACAGAAGTGGCGCCATGGGGAAGACTGACACTCAGATGTGGTTCTTACGAAGGTAACGAAGGAGCGTGGCTCACCGGCAGCTTTCGAGGGAACTTGTCTGACTTCATCGCGCTCCTCTCAGGGACGGAGGCACTTCTTAGCCCAGCAGTGGAGCAGCCTGAGCTGCTGACGTCGGACGTTGGTACTCGCCTGGGGGGCGTTTGTTGGCTGGTGTCAAAAGTCCTCAGCGTTTGCTGCCAAGTTAGTGGAATGCGTGCTTTTAGTAAAGTGACTAATTCTCCTCGGTCCAGACGAGATCTCATTGAAAGCCCCTTCGGCGGCCGGAGGGCTCCAGAACTTCTGAGCACTGTGGAAGCACTGCTTCTCTTGCTCCGAGGAGTTGACTATTCTCACGGTTTAAAAAGAATCACAGTTTCGAAACTTTCATGGAGCATGAGAGACAGAAGCCACAGGGAAAACAAAAGCAAATAGGATTTTCAAAATAAATATCAGGAATAAATAACCTCGTCTGCTGGGTTTAGTGTTCATGCACTCGAGAATAACATTGTTTCTAGTGACTCAGAAGGTCCTGTGGCAGTTGGAGAATGTGAATGTCACAGACGTGTTCTCTTGTGTTGCACTTTATCCTGCGTGTGTGTGTGTTTAGATTAGTATGTGTCATATGCTGTGCTCCTTATGTAACTTACAAAGTGACAAAATATAAAGAGGAGTCGGTGTGAGAGTTTTGGCAGAAGCAGGTAACTCAAATGCAGTAACTTCCATTTAAGTGTAGATGAAGACGTGCGTCTGTCACGAATGGGGCCCATGTCGTCGTTTATGTGTTCAGTTTTAAGCAGGTGTCGTGCACGTTTGCTAGAAATGTGTGCAAAGGGAGACTGAAAGTAGTTTTTACTCTTAAAATTAACCAAAAATCCTCCAAACATGCCCTGCTCAGCTATTTCAAAGTACCATTTTTACTTGGTTAACGATGTACATTTTGATAACCTGTCAGGAATGAATAAAGTATTTTTATTTAAAGGTAAAATTGTTTTATGCTTCCATGAATATTTTGCTTTTCTTAGAGCATATTCATAGATGCAGTACTATGACTTATTCCAAGATACTTGGGAACACTTTTTTATTTTGGTTAGTATCAAGTAAATCATTTCCTAGGAGAGAGAGGGAAATTCTCGAGACCGCAGCCTCAGACTTCAGATTAATCTGGCAGAAAGAAAGTGTAGGACTTTGTATCTGTGCACTCTCGAAAGCTGCATGATGAGCATTCTCGGGTTCTGAGGGGAGGTGGATATCGGGGTGAATTTGGCGTTTCGATTTGGGGTTTGGAAAATAACACTGAATCAATTTTATCCTCTAAATTTTCTAAACAAGAATGTAAACAAAAAATCTGACCATTTACAATTTATAAAAATTGTGCTCAATAGTATTTAATATAATTTTATTTTGTTTCCTGTTTTACTGCTGAAAAACTTAAAAGGGCCATGCTCAGCATAAGCACCTATCTAAGCATCACAGAATCATCTACTGCTCCGTGCCAGTTAAATGGCATCCACGGAGAACACGGTCCTGCGTGAGCATTCGCCATGGCTGTGTGTGTCATCCACAAGGCTCAGCCAGCTTCCGGGGGGCACATTCCGACCGCCCTTTCACCCCAAGATGCTTCATTTTCCCTTACAGTGGAATATACCGTGTACGTTTTCCGTGATGGTCAATCCAAGTGAAAAACACTTGATCATACTTAAAAATATAAATGAACTCTTTAACTTTTAAATGTATTTCCCATAGTTACACTAATTATTTAGGTTCAATTACATGTGGTAGAGGAAGAAATGACCATCGTCGTCTTTGCACTTTGAGCTGCAGATGGACCCGTCTTATGACAAATTAGGTTTATACGTAATTTGTCAAAACATATCTTTATCCTGCAGCCTCCGTAGTTGTTTTGTTCTGCCCTCTGGCACCTGCTATTGAGAGAATATGGGACCAGAAGCCTTGTGTCTCGGAAAGACTCAGTGTCAAGGGGCTAGTCGTTGTCAGTTTGATGGAGATGCTCTCTACTTGAGACATTATGTATCTATATGTAAATACTTCTGCATTATTAAGTATCCTTAAGTTTTTCTTTTTTAAAGGGGTCTCTTCAAACTTTTATGCTGCAAAAACACATAAAAAGGGTGTTTGTTGGGCAGGATCCTCAAGTTGCCAGATCTGTGACTTACTAAGCAGATGACTTGGTCACAATATTTGGTATCTCTAAGCCTTAGCGTCCCTCTCTGTGAACAAAAGGGTTTCTCATGATGATGCCCAACAGATTTTTCAGATGATTAGGGCCCATGTGCTTGTGTGTGTGCCTGTGTGTGAATGGGATGTGAGATGCAGTGCCCAGTAGGGTGCCCCAGACCTGTGACACTTCAGCCTGGTGACATTCCAACGAGAGCACTCTGGTCACATCACACAGAGGTGCTACGGGCTCCTATAGATCTCGGATCTCTGAGCGTTTTGCATTTCTGAACGGCCCCAGCGCCTGTGTGGTTGTCTTTTGATGCACTTCTGCCTGGAGTAGCCTGCACGTGCCTGCTTGTCACTGCGTGTTCCCTGTGTAGGTATCCCCCTCGGAAGTCCAGGTAGGCAAGCCTGGTCCACATCCATCAGTGAGTTTCAGAACCCCACAGAGTTATAGAAACATGGTAAGACCACCTTCTGTTACAGTATGAAGACAGCCAAGGCCATGGCTGTGTCTTCTCTTGAAGGGCTGATTTGGGTCCCCCAGTTCCTATTATTTACAAGTACAAGGACCACTCAACATTTGCCTCTTAGGGTAGATACAGTGCAGTGTTTCTTGTGGGTATCACAGCAGACTTGCATTAGTAAAGCTTGGGTCCAATTTGGGTTCACACTTAAGCACGTATATTTAACATCAATATTTTTATAACGCCAAACTCACTTTAAGGAAAAAAAATCTTCCCACGTAGCCGAGTGCCTACAATGCCAAAAAGACTAAAAACCAGCATCTCGCCCTCCTGCTATGAAAGTAATTCCAATTTTTAAGGGAATTAACTTTTTAACCATCGCCTTTAAAAACTGTTCTGTTGCTAACCAATGTCATCCCAATACATTTAACAATAAAAAAACCCCCAACTGTTCTGTAGGTTTGGTGCCTTGGCTCGGTTCCAACCCAGTTCAGACGCAAACAGCGGCTGCTGTCCAGGGTGCCCGCCTCCCTCGAGTTCCCTGCTCTGTGTCCTGACCCGAGCCGAGGCAGCAGGCAGGGTGGAGTCCAGGTCCTCTGCAGTGAGGGAGCCACTCTTGCCCCAGATGGTTTCAGGATGAAGTCATCAACATTAATTTAAATTTTGTGTATGTGAAATGCTGGGGACGTAGGAGGAATCAGTGTCCTTAGACCCACATTGGGGAGTCCGTACTGAGCAGTCTTACTCCGTGTGTCCCCTCACGTCATCGTGACCCGCTTCATCCTGTCTGTAAAGTTCTAGAAGCCTCTTTAAAATGAAGGACTGGGCAGGACTCAAGTGATACTCTTGTATCTGCAGGTGCATTAATGGGGCATCACCATTGGGGTCAAATAGAATAAATCAAATACACATTTGTGAATCTTAGGTTCAAGAGGAAGGTTATTTATATAGCGGATAGATAATGAAGGGGGAAAAAGATTTCTTTTTCCCATTACCAAGAAATGTTATTTCTGTTTACTGGAAGATACAGCCTTTTCATATAAGAATAACTGAGTGCTCTAGTGCCAATTTATTTTTATCTTGGTATTTTCAGGATCATGCTAGGCACACTTTAGTAGACGCTATGCGCGGTTGCGAGTCAGCCAGTTTTCATCAGAATGTTTTCACTGTAGTGTCTGCAAATCAGAGGTAGAAAAGGCAGTCTGCATTCTACCATGATAGGCTTCTTTGGGGATGAGAAATTTCAGTGTTTGAACAATTTATATTTTGAAACGTCAGCAATTTTTAAAAACAGGTGTTAGAGATAAATTTTCACCTCCTGTAACGACTGTTGGCCCCTTGGTTTCAAGCATGCTGCTTTAGAGCACCAGAAATTTCAAGCCTTGTAAACGTGATGTTGGCTGGCACGATGACACCTCTGACAGGGCTGGGTGGCCGAAATAGCAGCTCCTCCATTAAAGGATACGTTTATTTTGCTGTTTCCCATGTGTGTTTTGTGTCTATGAAATGTCAGCTTCTGGTTTCTAGTTGGATTTGTCCTACACGGTCTAACGTGCCAGTCACACAGGACTTTTCATTGGGAACTCTGGTAGAGGTGCCAAGTTCAGCTCTTATGTTAATCTGTGCTGACTGCCTTCAGACATGGACTTGATCTCACCACAAATAGAAGAACGTATGTTGTACATGTTGACTGTCATTGCTAAGTTTCTTAATTTTCCTAATGAATGTAATTATGGATGTGAATACTTTAAGAATACTGATGTTGTATAAGTATTTTTGTGGAAATGTAACTTGTTAGTGTGACTATTTAAAATATTATGAAATTAAGAGTACCCTTAAAGAAAATTAAAATATTTACTCTTTGGAGTTTGCCTCAAACACTATTGTCTTTTGCCAAGAACTGCACACAATACTTTTGGGGGCAAAGGGTAGGTCTGTATCAGATCCTGTTTCTGGGAAATTGTGTCCCTACGATCCTAGGATCTGATGGTCAATCTTGTATCCACCTGCTACCAATTTCTGAGCTGTTGAGGTCGTGTGATGTTACCACTGCTGCTCCTCCCCCCCGCTGGGGATGAATCACTGTAGGAGTTACCTTATCCCTCCAACGTGGGCTTGTGCGAACACATGCTACAGGTTTGATCTTAGGGACCTGGGTAAATACTTGATAAATCTGTTTTGTTTTGATTTTTAGGAATACTTTTACTTATAAAAGGAATATTTAAAAGAAATACCTGTTTTTTAAATCTTTATAGTGCCTGTTCCCCAGAGTGGATGACAGGCTCAGAGATGGCAAAGTGGTCACACAGTTTGACTCCTGAGCGCCATGCTCATTTGAGGATGTCATGTAAGAGGAACTTGCACAGTTGGCTAAAGCCGTGACAACTCTTCCCTCCTCGGGACACTGAGAAAGGAATTTTGCTAGAAGATTGAGACAAAAGGCTCTGGGCACACCTGAGCCTAAGACGGGGGCAGGCTTCCCCGCCTCTTCCCCAGCACCTCCAGCCCCTCTCCTGGCTGCACACGGCCCGCTGGTCGCTCAGCCCTGCCACCTACCTCCCTGGAAGCAGGGCTGAGCGCTTCCTGGAGAACCACTTTGCAGGCCGAAGCTCAGCCCCACGCCACAGCCCTTCAATGAAAGTCTGGGAATGGGGCTGAATGAGGGGCTCTCTGCCTTAGCAGCTTGACGTTGGGGCCATCCTGTGTCCTGTACCATGTTTGGCCTCCACCCACTGGATGCAAGTAGCATCCCCTCCCCAGCTGTGAAAACCCAAAGTGTCACCAGATAGGCCCAAGTGTTCCCTGGGTGGCAAAATCTCCCTGGTTCAACCACTGGCCTAAAAGCCCCCCCCCCCCCACGCCCCGTGAAAATAATATGTAGCCTGGAGCAAGAACAGTGGGTGCCCAAGGCCTTCCCTACATTCCTTCTAGAATGCTCTGCCCGGTTCCTCTTTGGCTTATGGGTTATTTCAGCGTGACACAGGCCCGGGCCCCCTCCTCAGCTCTTCAATCCCCATCACTGCACACACGCCTTAAAGCAAAGCAAACCTGCGGTGTCTCTCCTCGCATAAATCCACGCTCATTTGTCTCCCTGCTTCCTGTCTGACGCCCCCTGGGAGGGCGGGGCGTGTCTGCGCGGGGCCCAGCACAAGGCCCCGCCCAGAAGGAGGACTCGGGTGGCGGGGAACGAATGAGTGGTCTCTAGTCCTGTATCCTCGCTTTGCAGTTGGGAAATGAAGCCCAAGACGACGTGATTAGTACTTGCCGGTGTCTGTCCTTCAGTCAAAGCCATTCCTTGGTTTTAATAATCTAAGAAGTAATACAAAATATAAATAGACACTTAAAATAAAATGGAAATTCACCACGTGTTGAGGATTTTCTACAGGACTGCCTCATCCAGCACTCAGCAACGTGGCATCCACGTTCGGTATGAGCCAGGGTCCCCGGAGGAAGCGGATGGCCCCGCAGGTGACCAAGCGGGGGTGTGGGCGGGGCCGGCTCGGCTCAGGGGCGGGGCCGGCTTGGCTCAGGGGCGGGGCCGGCTCGGCTCAGGGGACGGGCAGCGAAGAGACGCACGCGCACTTGGGGGCTGGCGCTGGGCCGCCCTACGCAGCGGCGCCTCTCACTTCCGGCTCTCGGCTGGTCCTTGGCCTCAGTCACGTGGGACGTGATTTCGTGCCTTTTCCGGCTCTCCTTGGCAACAGGAACACAAAGCCCCACCTCCCCCGCCCCATCCCCATCTCAGGCCTGAAGGGACCAAGGGAGGCTGACTCTCAGCCGCTGAGGCTTTCGGAGAGCGCCGCCTGACCGCAGCTGCGGCCTGCGGGGCACAGAGTGTCCGGAGGGTCCAGGGGAGCCCTCGTCCCCAGGCTCCGTCCCTCCCCTCTCTGCCGGAGCCCCCAGCAGGTGGAGCCGCGCAGCCTCTAAGGCTCAGCTCCGGGCATAGTGCAGGTGGAGGTGGGTCTGGAGGGCACGTGGAAGCCACCCCGCTGTCCAACGTGACTTTGTGTTTGGCCTGCTGTCTTCATTGTGCAGATGACAGAACCGAGGCTTAGGATGAGGGGCCTGCGCACCGCCACACGCTGTGCTCGTTAAGTCGCACCAGTCACTGAGGACTGACTAACCCCCACGTCCCAGCGGCTGAACACAAAGATGCTCCTGAGAGTCCCAGCCGTCCCGCAAACGGCGGTGGAGGAACCCAGGCTCCTCCCGCCTGGGGCGCGTCTCCCCCTGCAACTCCAGCGGGGGCGGGAGGGCGGCTGAGTGCGCAGACCTGCTCGCATTCCGGTGTCCGACTTCTGTCACGTGGTCACGCCCAGATTCGAGGGAAGCTGGGTAATGGCATCCCGATGTGCCCGGAAAGGATGGAAAGGGGCTGGTGAGCAGCGGCAGCTCATAATTTAGAATTTGAAGCCAGGCATGTCTGACTCCAAACCCACGCTCTTAGCCCACCTGCTATTAGAATTAAAATTACTTTCGCTGCAAGATAATGGACCACTACGGCTTTAGAGGTTTTTTGCTCCTGGGCTTGTTTGCTTATATTCCTGAAAGCAGTTCCACATGGAGCAAATTAAATTCAGCAAACGTTTGCTGGGTAATGAGGAAACAGTGTAATGTAATAGTCCTCAAAACTTGTCTGCATATAAGAATCACCAGAGAAGCTCTCAAGAATTCCAAAACTCAGGCCACATCCAAGGCCAATTAAAATCACAACACTTGGGGGTACTCTTGAAGCTCCCCAGGTGACTCTCGTGTGCAGAGCATTTTGGGAACCACTGGTGTAATGTCTAAGAATACAGATTTTAAAGTCAGGTTGCCTGGGGCTGAGCCCAGGCTCCTCTACTTGTTTGCTGTGTGGCCCTGGGCAAGCTTCTTAACCTCTCTGTGCCCCGTTTTCTTCTCTATGAAATAGAGATACAATAGCATTGTTATGAGGATTACATGAGTTAATATAGGCAAAGGGGCTTAGAACAGTGTCTGACACACAGGAAGTACCATGTAAGTGTTAGGTATTGTTAGTTTTCTGAAAGCCTCTATGCCCTGGGCTAGAGGTGAAGGATACAGTCCTTGCTCTTGGGAAGCTCAGAACCAGTGGGAAGCTATCCTAGCTAATCATTCCAGCCATTTGTTCCTTATAAATGGAAATCCAGTGATGTTTCCTGAAGCCAAAGAAAGGAGCAGAAAAATTACACAGCAGTTTTAGAATTGAAATTCCTACTTTTGAAGACCCCCCCCCCCCCCGCCCACCAGTCTCTTCTCTCATGGCCATCCTTGGCATTAAACACACATTGGGCAGCCTTGGGATGGCTGCGGGGTGCCAGCTCACTTCTTAACCTCATGTTCAGGATTGTCTGGTTGCCAGGAAATTTGACTCAAAGGGTGCAGTCCATCTTGAGTAGTAGCATTTCGAAGTAAAAGTGAAGGAGGGTGTTGGAAGCAAAGTTTTTGGGATTTGGGGATAGCTGAGAAAAATGAACACTAGCATATCCTTACAGTAAATTGCTATGGCTATCTGGAAGGGGCAAAAAAATTCTTTTAAATTTAGATTCCACTGAGGCGTGAAGAAAACATGACTGTTGAGTGCAAAGTACTAGCTTTGCCTCCAAAACCAATGTGAGCATGGTGTCAGCCCAGATGAGGCCCAATTATTTTTACAGTGATGCGGAGAACTCAAGGGTGTAATTAAAAAAAAAAAATTCGACATTTAATAAAAGTTAAACACAACCCTCCCCTTCCACCTATGCTATTTTAAAATTAGTATCAATGTTATTGACCTTAAAAGTAAAAGTCTGTTGTTCTACCAGTAAAATTGGTTCATGCAGGAACAGCAGAGAATTGCCATTCACAACAGGCAAGCTATGACAAAACCACGGGCAAGTCTGAAGAACTGAGGAGAGGAATGTTCTTTTATAAAGGAAAGGGGGAAGTTGGGAGGGGCTGGTATAAACAAAGATTTCATTGGAGGGAACTGGGGGTTAAAATGTAGAGACTTTTCATTGGCTAGGTTGTGACAGTCTCTCATTGGCTAGGCCATTGCTGGGGAAGGAGAAAAACCTTCCTTCCTCTTGCTGAGAGGTAGCAGAGTGGAAAAAAAATCTTGCTCTTGGGGATGTAAGACCCCTCTCTTCCTGTTGGGGCAACCCTTGGTGAGTGGCAGGAGAGGGAGTGAGAGCTCCCTCTACAGGCCCTCTCCCCTCCAAGCTCAGTTGAGATTTCTTTTATTAATTTTCACAGTTATATCTTCTCCATAGTAAAACAAACAAACAAACAAAAAAAACTCCTTTCGGGAGTTCCCTGATGGTGGCTTAAGGCTTTGGCGCTGGCGCTGTCAGCGTTGCGGCCTGGGTTCGATTCCCAGTCAGGGAGCTACCCACATATCAAAAAAA